>CM077083.1:147277432-147504250 GCA_039513925.1 Platanthera zijinensis | reverse complement strand
TGTGCTTTTTTTTAGTTCCAAGAAGAAATTGTAAGCAATTTCCAAGCAATATTTGTTGAAGGAATCTCCATAGGAATCCCAAAGTTCCTTATGGATTTCTTGATAGTTAGTCGATGAAGAGGATGTAAGGAATGGTAAATTTCCAGGGCATAGAGGTTCCATTGACTTGGTTTATTTAACTAATACATGTTGATCGCTGCACAAACTCTGTTTAATGTTATTGGTTTAAATTTGTGAAGCGTGAAAAATGGGAAACAGGCGCAGGAACACTCAACCTATCCGAAGCCAAATAAACCAGATTTAAACAGAAGAGCAAGAATCTCGTACTATCAAAAATCTTTTACAAGGCGAGACATACATGATGAGACATGATTCGTTGATGTACCCGATTGAAGCAAAAAAGAACAAGTAAAAACAAGCCGCGCGGACTCAAGAGTAACCGCAGACTCTGCCGAGCTGTTCTAAACGGAATCCTCTAATGTTGCTTAGTCACCAAACGCATCCTAGCCGCACGGACAACCCATTATTCCAATGCTGAAGAACTCTGCCGCTAATCCGCAAGATGCCTAACCGTGAGGTCTCCTAGCTGCCAGATCTCTGTGAACTACTGCTGCCAAACTGAACAAGCCGCCTGAAGCGGACAGCTTATTGAACTGAGAAAAAGGTTGCCGAAGAAAAGCCCTCCTGGTCGCAAGCCGCGCCCTGCTACTAACTGCTGGTTGCTAACTCACAAAGTCTGCACTGTCCCTGATCGAAGTCTGAACTAAGTCTCTGGCTTTCCAACGCTATCCGCACAACCTGCATAGCACAAACTAGTCAATTCTCGAAACCGCCCAAATAGAAAATCTTGTTTGTAGCAACTACCCAAGTTCACTTACTGTTAATTCGGTTCTAATTTTGATGTGACAGGGGGTCCTATTTATAGGTACGGAGAGGAGTGTAAGCACCGTCCTAGCCAATAGGATCACCGCCCTATCTCGCGGCGAGCACTAAGAGTATCCACCAAACCGCGGAAACAAAGCCAGTCCACTTTTTCACCGCGACTAGCCGGACAGCCAGACCGCCGAGGTCGCACCACCATGGCCGGATACCAAGCCTATCCGCCTTGTCGCCAAAGCAACACCAGACTGATCGCCATACAGGCGGACACTGCGGATACCACCCCAGACCGCACTCCTGCGGACACCGCTCTAGTCTGCACGCCACAACGGACACTGCTTCAGTCCACACACCCCGAGCTCGCAACTAGAGCACAAGACTTACTGCTGCGAGCTCGGAGCATAAAGAACTAGTCCGTGCTAACCGTGTGATCTCCCGGACTGAGCAATCCTGGACTTGGTGCAGATCCAGACCAAGTCCACACCACTGACCATCCATGTGCGAACATAGAACCAGCGGATACAAGGGCCAGTCCGCACTAACCGGCGAACTTCGGCACCAGTCCGCACTACCCATCAAACTCTGCGGTTACTACCAACGCGCCACTAGAGCAAGACCAAGGCACACATCATGCCAATCTCCAGAGTTCTAGTCCAGTCTGCAACCCGGACTCAGCGAACTCCATACGAGTCCGCACCACGCCGGTCTTGGCGAACTCCAAGGATAGACAGGCTATCTGCCTGGTTACCATTTGGGAACAAACTGCATGATCAACACAAGTTGACCTAGCTAGCCGTCAGTCCTACCCGCACAGGCCGCACGAAAAGGCTGCCAGATCGCCACTTTCACTTCATAATTTACAACAAAGATTCCATTTCATGATGGCTAGCTAGAGAGTGAATTTTCTTTCTGTAAATAAAGAGTCATTCACTCCTTCCTTTGGATGCTTATTAAGATATATTGAAGAGCCCTTTCATGCTTCACATCTTGAGGAGTCCTTAGAGGAATTCCAGCAATCCTATGACAATTTGAAGGCCATCAAGTTTAAAGCACACTCCACACAAAAATTAGGAGAATATTTATGTGCGGAACCCCGCGGGAGAATCGTGGGGGTACCTTTTTTATATAATTGAAATTACAAATTTCTTCTATAATTTTTTATTTTTTCAAAAAAAGTCACAAAATATTGATATATGTATTTTACGCTCATTTTAAGTACTCATATGTCTATATTTTGGGATGAAAATACAACTGTAAAAAAGTGAATTTTTTGAACAAAAAATCTAGTCCATTTTTTGAACTAAAATCCAGTTCATTTTTACAATCAACGAAAATACAACTGTATTTCTCCGTAAAATACAGTCCATTTTTGAACTAAAAATCCATTTTTACAATACAACGTATTTCCAGTTGTACTTTTGAACTAAAAAAGGCACTCCCACGGTTCTCCCCTGGGGGTTCCGCACATAAAAGTTTTACCAAAAAATAACCATCTTTTATGCATTTTCTTTATTTTGGTTACTCTTTTTTGTTAGTGAAGTGAAGTTTGCCCTTGTGCTTTGAAGTTTGCCCTTGTGCTGGCTACTAGGTTTGAACGAGGCTTAAGGGAATTTTCCTCTTACGTACACGGCTAGATTGAGGTTTTGGTCCAAGGAGTGGCTTGAGGTATATCTAGGAAGAGATAAGCTAAAGTCAACCGATTCGAGGTGCGAGCCAGTATAGAAAATTAAAAGTCATTTTTCTAATCTTGACTTCGATTTCTAGCTTTATTGAAATTAATTTTTTTTAACATTTTTGTAAGCAATAAAATCATGACATTCTCTTTTTATTTATAAATATTTTATTGCTAAAGTTCAAGATTATTTTCTATAAAGTTTTTTTTTATGCAAAATGATAATAATTTTTTAACTCTTATTCATCACTGTCTATGCGTTTTTCGATTCAACAAGTGATATCAGAGCTAAATTATTCTGATTATGATTAACAACCTAGAGTATTAGATGTCGTCCATTAGAGATCTGATGAATAGTGACGACAAGTCAATATTAAATCCTTCATTATTCACGGAAAGTCATTATGGTACTGAAAAGATATAATGAAAAATGTTCTTATTTTTATTGATATTGATGTGTGGAATATGACTATTAATAAGTATATTATATCATCTAATTTAAAAAACAAAATTGAAATTCCTAAGCCTACAAGTGATTTTAATGAAATCGAGAAAAATTGTAGGATTTTAATGAAATCGAGAAAAATGAATCTTTTTAAATGTTAAAACTATGAATTGCTTATTTTGTGTCATGGCTAAAACTATATTTAAACTTAATACATTCATTTAACATTGCTTTCAAAATTGGGAGATTTCTTAAAGGAACTTATGATTCTCCATCTACAAGTACCGAACAATTAGAAAAGGCAAAGAAATCCATTAGATGAAGAAAGTAAGCACACATGCTCCACCTCTCAAAAGGACGCTTGTTCGGATGAATGTGCGACGAGCACATTGAACGGAAGGGAAAAGAGGAGTGAACCTTATTACTTAAATGACGAGCACCATGAATTCCACCCTTCTTAAATCAGTCAATTTCTTGATCTCGTATGTTTGATTTTTCTAAAAGAAAAATGGAAATTTGAAAAAGTATAAACTCTAGATTACATTTAGAAAAAAGATTTAAATTAAATGATGCAGGACAAGTTAAATCAAGACGGTAGAAAAAGTTGACGTTGACACGCATGATGTCAATGAACCTTCAAATTAAGGCTCCGTTTGGGAGGACTTATTTTCACCGGTCAAGCGATTGCGACCGCATGAATCAGGACTTAATTTAAGTCCTGGTTCATGCGGTCGCATCCCATGACCGGTGAAAATAAGTCCTCACAAACGGAGCCTAAATCTGTATTTCGTTATTTATTTTTATTTTGAGCAAACTTAAAGCTCACTCGTATTGTTAAGCTTATGAATTTTGGGTATTACTTATGTAATATGTGGTTTTCATATCGTAGGAAATATTAAAGAACATAGCAAGGCAACCCCAATACCATCCAAACCCAGCATAATTATTCCACATTTTAAACCACTCCCTTTTAACATATAAACCATCTTTTTTTCTTATAATCATATGATGACCACCATAAACCACCCTCTTTTCACACATAAACGACTTAAATTTCCATCTTTTTTTTTTTATTATTATGATGACCACCATTTTTACACATAAACCAAATTTCTACAAGTCATGAATGACCACCAAAAATCACCCCCTTTTCACACATATTTCACTTTACTCTCAGATGAGCATCATGCTCCGCCTCCGATTTGGAGTATACCAAAATATCATCGATGAAGACCACCAAAAATGAGTCTAAATACTCCCAAAATACTCGGTTTCATCAAATCTATGAATATCGTTGGCGTGTTCGTCAACCCGAACGACATCACCGAGAACTCAAAGTGACCATACCTCGTTCCAAACGCTGTCTTGGGTATGTCCTCGTCTCAAATTCGCAACTGATAGTACTCTGACTTCAAGTTCAACTTAGAGTACACCATTGACCCTACCAACCGGTCGAACAGGTCATCTATCCAAGGAATCAGATACTAATTCTTGACGGTTAGTTTATTCAACTCTTGGTAGTCTATGCACAACCGCATACTACCATCCTTCTCTTCACAAACAGCACGCGCGCTCTAAGGAGATAAGCTGGGTTTGATATACCCCTGCTCTAACAGTTCTTGCAACTGTACCTTGAGCTCGACTAACTCTTCAGTGCCATCCTAAAAGGAGGACGTGACACCGACCTAGCTTTTGACACTAACTCAATCGATAAATCGATCTCCCGTCGAGGAGGCGCTCCAGGAAGCTTCTCCGAAACACATCCTCGAATTCTACCACTACCGAAACTTCTCCAATTGATAGCTTGGAAATTTGAGCTTCTAACAATGCTATGAAAGCTACTCCTCCCTAGTTAACTGCTCGCGCCAACTGCATGGTAGAGATCAGGGAATAGGGTACTCAACTAAGGCCTTCAAATTTAACTTCTTCCTTTCCTTCGCATCTCAGGGTCACCATCTTGGATAGGCATTCAATACTGGCGCGGTTCTCTACCAGCCACTCCATCCCCAAGATCACATCGAACTCAGCTAACGGTAGAACCGCTGCTACCAACATGAAGTCAACTTCATCTAAACTCCAACCAATTGCCCTTTCGTCCCGCTGGTCTTGAAAGACCCATTGGGCATGCACAACCTAAGCTCTACGTCTGCCTAAAAGGGCTCCACTCCAATTCTCCGGATAAAGCTTTCTGCAAGAAAGGAGTGTGATGCTCCCGTATCAAACAGTACCCTAGCGGGGTAACCAGAAACTCAGAACACGAAGCCTAAAACACAGGTAATACATATAAAAGTCTCGAAAGTCTAAAGCTAATAAACAAACTAAACTTTCCCATACCTGTCACCACATATGGTTGTCGAATCGCTTCCTGTTGCCCAAGGTTGTAATACCTTGGCTTCATGGGTTGGAAACGTGAAGCGCTCGACTCCGCCATTTTTTCCTTTCTCCGCAATGCTGGGACCGGAACGCATGAACTGCTCCTACCTTGGCTCCTACTCAACGTCACCCTCAGTACATAAATAAGCTATGTGGCCTGGCTTGCCACACTTGTAGCACGATTGTGGTCCCTTGAAGCGAGAACCACCAGACATCGTACTTCACTTCTCCCATGACTTGAGGGAACTGGGCTTCTCTTTCCACTTACACCCTTCAGACTTCCCTTGCGATTGAGATGGTTTTCCTTCTCCTAGTTTTACTGCAAGTCCTTTACGACGTTGGGTTCGTTCTTTGTCACTTTCCAATGTCTTGGCTGCCTCAATCAACTCGTTGAAGCCCATATTTTTCATAACTATTAGGGGTTGCCTCAAGTTCTCTCTCAACCCATGGTAGAAGAGATTGTCCCTCTCTTCATCGTCGTCCATGGTCGTTCCAGCATAACGACCCAATCGAGCAAACTCCTGAACATACTCATCCACGGTCTTGTCTCGTTGCACCAAGTACAAAAATTGTCTCTGAAGGCTAACCTAACTTATCGACCAAAGTATATACTTTTCAAGAATGCAATCCCGAACTTTTTTATAGACGGGGTGCGTCCAGGAAACTGGTGGTCGGTATGACTCACCCACCACAACTGAACATCACCTTCTAACATGAAGGTTGCAAACTCATACTGTTTCTCTAATGGCATCTTTGCTGCCCTAAGAAGTTCTTGAATCCTCACCCACTAGTCCTCCGCATCAGTTGGCGTGCTGACTCCCTTGAATGTTGGAAGATGGAAACTCAAAAATACTTCATCTGTCGGTCTCCCTGCCCGACGACCACTCTCTCAACCAATGGATCTATTGGCCTGGCTCCTCCGCCCTGTACGACTTGTGCTGCATCTGGGGTAATAGGAGTCGCTACCTATACAATAGGGGTCACAACTTGTACTGATGCTGTATCTTGGGCCGCTACAATTGCTTCTACAAGCATGTGATAGAAATCGGTCGGGGTTACACCCATGCCCGTCGGACCTAGAGCAGTAGCACTGCTTGTCGAAGGCTCCTCTTACGACCTCGACATCCCCGCCTCATCGCTTGCACCCTTATCAAAAGCAAGGTAAAATAAGAATGAGCTTCTATCGCAAAACTTATACACAATGACACTCATGGTCCCACGATACCCCTATGCGGATACCTTCTTAGCACGATTCGATTACAACAAATCGCCACTAAACATTACCTTGGACACTAACTGGCTCTGATACAAAATTGTAATGTCTCCCCTATAAAGACAATATAATATGGGTCCGTCCGGGCCCCACAACATACAGACCCCACAACTTAAGCATTATAAGATGATATAAATTACCCAAACTCAAAACTTAGACTATAAACAGTGGAAACATACAGTCACACTAGAAGTTATCCACCATCACAAGAGTATCAAAATGGCATTAAGGCCTTACAACATTCATGAGTCCAAAAACTGAAACAATAACATCAACATAACAATGTGCATTAGCACTCCTAGGCTACCTCGGCATGCAAGCCAGAATCAACGTGCACTAAGCATAGCACTCAACCAAACAGAGCTACTAAACAAAGAGATCACTTCGTGAGGCTTAGGCCTTTTTGGCCGGCGGGCTTGCTCCTGCTTGCGATCCTTGCCCTATAAAGTTTGTAGTAACGTGTGTCAGTAAAGGTTTGACCTCAACTGTGTAACCAACACATCTCCTCCCGACCGTCCCTAGCGGACCCCGAGGCACTCGATCACCCTGCAGGTCAGCACTTCATATGCAAATATACATGAACATAGAAAGTTGCAAAACATGTTTGGATGTCTCATACAACAAACATGTTTCTATGTTGAGTATATAATAAAAGGGGCCTACAATATAGCATGTATACAAACCCGAGCTTCACCCAAGGCACCCTATAACATATGAATCTAACACATCATCATGCATCATAAATTGGGTACTTCCAATTTCCCCTTCGGCATTCAAGCCATAAACAAATAGGTACTTCCATTTTCCTCAAATGACATACAAGACGCCACACGGAAATCTTTCCTAGACCCCACCCGCTCCTGGGTCTCAAAACATGGGCTTTCCTGCAAGCTCTGACTTCTCATGTTTGGATTCCGTCACACAAACAAACCAATGCTAAGAACCCTCGCTAGACCCCACCTGCTCGTGGGCTTCATCGCCCGGCTTATCCAAAGCTTGGCATTCTCGTCTGTTTCACAGAAGGGGACTTATCTCACTGGGAGACTCTCCACACATAACTTGCACGTAACGGGCTAACCAGCCAACCATAGAGACAAAGCCATGCATTTGCACATCACAATCAAAAGTCTCTCCCACCCTAATCCACCATTTGTTCTCACACGAAAACAAGGGGGACAATCATCACAAATGGCATCTTGGCGCAAACGGATTTCTAGCACAATCCATAGGCTTGTTATGCAACATCACCAAGTCGTACTAATGGTCACGACTTCGGCATCACCCACAATGCCTAATCCACTAACAGAGAGGATTTCTAATGCAATATCATGCTGGGGACTGACACAATCGACCCAGTGGCTCCTCTCGAGCCATGGTAACTTGAACCCCTCTCATTTGAGAGATCCGATGCCCAAATGCTTGAAAGAAAGCAGTAATAAACATGGATGCCATGCACACATCCTAAAGACCGAGAGGAAAAGTATCGTTACCTTATGACTCCTCTTCCTTGCCATGAAAAACTTGACTTGTACTGATGAAAATGTACGCCTTCAAGTTCTCTCCATGGATCTGGCCTTGGATCGACGATCGGAGTCCCGAAGCTTCGTCAATAGCGGAGAAAGACCTTCTTCTTCCTCCACCAATCTCTCTCTCTCAAACCCTAACTTTTTCTCAAATGAGAGCAAAGTGATGGTTCAGAATGTTTCAGCCCTTCTTAAGCCCTTTGGACGGAGTGTCCTGGGACATAGGATCAAATCCTAAGAGAAATTGGATGGTTAAAATGCCAAACGACATAGTTGCTCCCGTGCGCTACCGCCGGGCAGTAACTACCTACCGTCGGGCGGTAGCTTCCCGAGCGCTCGGCCAAAAAAATAATGTAGCGCTAACGCCGACGGTAGGAATAACGTTGCGCGGTAGCTCACTCAATGCCTACCACTCAACGCATCCACTTAACGCCTGTCTTTCAATGCACTCAACGCAAAGCTACCGCCGAGCAGTAGCTAACTAATGCCATGTGCTAGTACTCAATGCTTTTAATGCTTGGTTTTGACGAAACAAGGCTATCGCTTGGCGATAGCTATATATCGCCACGCGATAGCTTCCTGAGGCTATAGCTCTGGAAAACTGGGGTGTTACAATTTCACTTCCCTCGGAATCACTGGAAGAGTCTTACATGAGAGTAACACGAGCTTTAGAAAGTAGCTCAGGAGCAGGAGCCTCTAGAACAGAAGGATGCACTTCTATATCTTCTTCCTCATCAGATAAATCAACTACCTCTATCTCCTCCACTGGAGGTCCACTAGGAAGAGCGGCCATTCTCCTTTGCAGTTTTCTGTCAAACCGATCAAGTTGAGTCTGCATTGAGACCAAGGGGTGAGTCTTCTCCCCCTCGGTCCTTACAGGGAGAACATCTGAAAGATTTATAATCGGATTATATTGGGCATCAATCTCAGAGGAATCACTTACATTATCTGTAGCAACAAGCTCACTGTTGGTACCCCTAGGTTTTGATTTGAGTTCAGTCTTCTCTTTCTGTCTCTTGACCCAAGATTTATCTATGGTCAAAGGTTAGTTGATAGGATAGATTCTCTAGTTGTGTAGAATTGCCTGTCTAGATGAAAATCTGGCTAAGTAATTTCTGGTTCGGCTATGGTCGAACGTCGCTCGACTATCGTCGATCAGCCGATCGCCAATCGTCTTCCTGATAGCTCGACTATCTGCTTGATAGGTCGACTATCTGTTATCTGTGATAGCTCGACTATCTGTTGATAGGTCGACTATCTATCTTCCTTGATAGTTCGACTATCTGTTGATAGGTCGACTATCTGCTCTTCTTTGATAGTTCGACTATCTGCTTGGATAGTCCAACTATCTGATAGTTCGACTATCTGTTGATAGGTCGACTATCTGCTTTCTGTGATAGCTCGACTATCTGTTGATAGGTCGACTATCTGCTCTTCTTTGATAGTTCGACTATCTGCTAGGATAGTTTAACTATCTGATAGTTCGACTATCTGTTGATAGGTCGACTATCTATTTTGTTTGATAGCTCGACTATCTGTTGATAGATCGACTATCTATTTTCTGTGATAGTTCGACTATCTGTTGATAGGTCGACTATCTGTTTTCTGTGATAGGTCGACTATCTGTTTGATAGGTCGACTATCTATTTTGTTTGGTAGTTCGACTATCTATCCTGATAGATCGACTATCTGATAGCTCGACTATCTGTTCTGATAGGTCGACTATCTGCTGAGGTAGTTCGACTATCTTCTTTGATAGTTCGACTATCTGGATCGTTCGACTATCTGTCTGATAGGTCGACGATCTCTGTGATTAGGTTGACGATCTCCGAGGGTCGTTTGACGTTTTGCTGTATGTCTTGAGTAGTTTTTGTCGTCTTCTATGATGTGATTAATTTCATATTTATTTGGCATATTTTATAAAAGATTATTTGAATAAATTGTGATATTATTTCCATGCAATATCTGTTCCATTCCTTATGCATGAGCTAATCTTTTTCTGACAAAGTTGTTTGTCTTATTAGCTGAGATATGATTTCTGCTTTATCTGCCAGGCTGTCCTTTATAGCCGTTAGACTCAAAAAGTCTTCCTTGGCTGTAAAGAGTCTCTTCTGATGTGACTTTCTCTAGTATTATTTCATCAGAGTTATTTGCAGCTTCTTAGAAAGCTTTATCCTCTTATAGGATATCTGTCGGGAGTATTTTGTTTTGCTTTATGCTTTTTGCAGCCCAGCTTGCAGAGTTCAGTAGAAGATAAGATTCAAACTCAAGTAAGAGTCGTTGTTGCTGCTACTATATAAAGACTTCTTTGGAGAAAGAAATCAACTAGTTCTGATATACAAAAAGCTAACAGCAGCATTCAAGCTTTGAACTTACAGTTTCCAACTGCTCTCAGCTTGTTCACATCTAACTGAGAAGAAGTTTTAGTACTTCACTCTTCTTCAACCTGAGTTCTCCTGCTTACAGGAAGATCTTCACTCAGAGCTTTTTGAAGAAGAAGAAGAAGAAGATAGCTGCCTGAAGAAGAAATTTTATTTCATATTATTTATCTTCTTGTAGCTTTTTCCTTCAGATTTTTTGAAGTGTTTCTGCACTGAAGCAAGACTTCACCTGGACATTCTTTTAGCTAGGGGGAGCCTTGACTCTTTAGAGCTTTCTAGCTCAGTGCAAGTTATTGTGCTTCTCTAATCTATTGTAAAATAGAGAAGACATTTTAACCTTCTTTCCCCCTCCTGTAAAGGGTAATTACTCCCTTCAAAAGTATCCCTTGGTGGCAGGGCACCTGATCAAAAAACCTGTGTTGGTTTTTAGACACCTGATCAAAAGTCTAAACGGTTTCTGGATCTACCTGAAGCAGATCTTGTTGGTGGCAGGGCACCTGATCAAAAACCTGCGTGGATTCCTACCTTGTTGGTAGAAGAGTGGACGTACCCAAGTTGTTTGGGGAACCACTATAAATTCCTTGTGTCGTCTGGATTGTTTAATTAATTCTCTGTGCTGATTGGCTGTGATTAGATTTTAACTAGGTTTGCTAGTTGCTGCTTAGGATTCCAAGCCTTAACTGTAATTACAGTTGGCTGCCTTTTGTGCACATCACTTGTGATAGGATTTAGGGTTTAATCTCAAATATCTATAACCTTCATTCCGCAATTAACTCTAAGGGAGTTGAGTAGACAGTCAACTTTGCTAGTGCAATTTTTGATTACTCTATTCACCCCCCCTCTAGAGTAGTATCTATCCCCTTTTCTTTCAATTGGTATCAGAGGGAGGTTGACTGACTGAATAGGCTAACACCTATGTCACAAGATCCTGATAGATACCAAAGTTTATATATATTCACTTTCACTATCATGGCCCAGTCCAAGGATTACTCTAGCACCAGACCTCCAGCATGCAACTTAGCTAAGTTTAGCATCTGGAAGGCAAGGATTAAACTATATATGAACTCTATTGATGAGAGTATTTTTGCTTCTATTTGACAGGACCACCAAGAGCACCTGCTGCAGCTACTGCCTCATCATCAACTGATATGAGTGCAGTGCCTCCTCCAGATTACAATGATGAATACAAAAAGGCAAAGATATCAGATGCTAAGGCAATGAACATTCTGGCTCAGACAATGTCTGATGAAGTATTCCAGAAGGTTGCTGACTGCTCCTCAGAAAAAGCAATGTGGGATACACTGAAATAGATTGTAGCTGGTTTAGCTGATGAAAGGAAGGACAGAAGGTCCAACCTTATCTCCCAGTATGAAAATTTCAAGAAAACTGATGCTGAATCAGTTGAAGCAATGTACACAAGGCTCAGCTCAATCATCAATGAGCTGAGGACTCTTGATAAGGATATTTCATTGATAGAGGTCAATGATAAGATTCTTATGTGCTTCCCTAGCACATGGGATCTGAGGATCTGGCCTATCAAGAAGACCAAAAGCACAACAGAAATTTCAACAGAAGCCCTCCTTGGCAAGCTCAAGTCCTTTGAGCAAGTGCTGAAGTCCAGGGAAGCTGAGGCTGAAGCAAAGACCCCAACTCCTACAAGAAAAGAGCAAACCCTTGCTCTCAAAGCTGCTGATGCTTCTGAAGGAAGCCAGTCCAATGAGGAACTGATGACATTATTTGCCAAAAGGTTTCTCAAGATGGGAAGGAAAGAATTCAGAAAGAAGTCCTCAAAGTATGAAGATAAACCAAGGTATGATCGTACTCCTTCTAAAGAAATAATCTGCTATGGTTGCATGAAGCCTGGACATATTCTTCCAGATTGTCCAGAGGAAAAGAATAAAGATAAAAGGAAAGACAAGGATCAGCACAGGAAACATTCCAAGCCATCCTCCTACAAGAACAAAAAGAAGGAGAGAGGCTTTGTTGCTGAAACCTGGAGCGATTCTGATGAGGAATCTTCCTCCTCAAGCTCCAGTGAGGATGAGGAAGAAAAGAAGGCAAAGGAAGTTTGCCTGATGGCAATTGATGCCTGCTGCAATCACTCAGCTGCAGAGAGTTCAGATTCTGATGAAGAAATGCCAACTGAAGATGAGGTATTGTCTTCTTACGATTTTACATCTGATGAATTTAAATCAGATTTTAAATCTTTATGTTTAGATTTAATTAGTTCTGAAAAGGAAATAAAAGAGCTTAGAATTAAACTAGCTGAATCTGAATTAATTTCTAATGAAAACATTAGGTTAACAGCTGAACTCACTAATTCTAGTGAAGAAATAAAATTCCTTAAGAATGAATTAGCTAAGTCAAAAAGGTTAGAAGAATCTCTGAATGGTAGAAGCCTTAAGTTGCTTGAAATAACCAGCATGTCTAACACTAAGTCAGGCAATAACAAATTAGGCTTAAGAGCATCTTCTAGTGAACCCCCAATCATTCTTAAAAACCAACTTTCAACTCCAGTGAATTTTATTTCATCTAGTGGAATGAAAAACACTGAGCAAGTTAATCAAGTTAATAAAGCTTTAAATAAAGCTAAGAGAGAGAAAAGAAAACAAAAAATTTAAGGAAATACAAAGAGCGTCGAACGCTGCTCGACGATCGCAGGCCCAATGGTCGAACGGAGATCGACGATCTGGGCACCCATCGTCGAACGCTGATCGACGCTTTCAACATGAATTTCAAAACTTCACCCAGAACTTTAGAAACCAGAATGAAAATAGAAACCCTAGGTTCATTGACCCATCATCTGCATGGAGAATCCCACCTAGGAGATCTTACCCGTTAGGTTATCACCCTCAACCTGCTTATTCATTTATTTCCAGTTTTTCTTATGTGAAAAATAAGGGACCCAAGGTTACCTGGGTCCACAATGTTTAATTGATTTATTTACAGGTGAAGACCTATCCTATCACTCAAAATAAGTGGTATTTGGATAGTGGTTGCTCCAAGCATATGATAGGAAATAAAGAACATCTATCAAGGTTCAAGGCCAAGCTTGGCCCAAAGGTGATCTTTGGAGATTCAAGCTATGGTCAAACTTAAGGTTATGGCAGGATGACAATTGGAGCTGTAACATTCAAGAGAGTTGCTTATGTAACTGGACTGAAGCATAATCTTATTTCAGTAAGTCAGTTATGTGATGCTGGATACCAGGTATCATTTTTTAACTCCCTTTTTAATATTACTTTAAATAATAATGTTGTATTAGTAGGTATTAGACAAGGTAACATTTATTTAGTAGATTTTAACTCAACTCACTCTGAAATCTGCTTATTTAATGAAGTAACCAATAACAATACTTTATAGCATAAAAGGCTTAGTCATGTTAACCTCAAGAATATATCTAGGTTATCTAAACACAACCTTGTTAGAGGTTTACCTTCTTGCCCCTACAAGAAGGAGAGCCTTTGCAAGGCTTGTCAATTAGGCAAGCAAACCAAGAATTCATTTAAATCAGTAAATAAAAGTGATTCTCCTAGAATCCTGTATTTATTACATTTGGACCTATTTGGCCCAATAAATGTACAGAGTTTAGGAGGGAAGTATTACACCCTAGTCATTGTAGATGACTTCTCTAGGTTCACTTGGGTGTTCTTTTTGAGAAGTAAGGCTGATAACTTCAAAGCCCTTACACATTTTCTATTATGTGTGCAGACTGAGTACTCTACTCATGTAGCCTTGATCAGAAGTGATCATGGTACTGAGTTTGACTCTCTTCTCATGCAAGAATTCTGTGAGAGAGAAGGTATCAAACATAGCTTCTCAGCTCCTAGAACTCCCCAACAAAATGAGGTAGTTGAAAGGAAGAACAGAACACTAATTGAAGCTGCTAGCACATTATTGGCAGATGCTAATATGCCTCTTTCCTATTGGGCAGAAGCTGTTAGTACAACCAACTATGTCTTGAATAGAAGTCTGATACACAAGCTTAAATGTAAAACTTCTTATGAGTTGCTTAAAGTAAAGAAACCTAAAATAAATTATTTTAGAGTTTTTGGCTGTGTAGTTTATATTCATAATAATAATAAAGAATACCTTAGAAAATTTGAAGTAAAAGCTTCAATGGGAATTTTTCTTGGATATTCCCAAGTAAGCAAAGCTTATAGGGTATTTAATAAATCATCTTCTAAAATTGAAGAGTCTGTTCATGTGTCCTTTGATGAATCCCAAATTTTTTATAAGGAGAAGGAAACTTCCCCTTCCTCAAGTTCATTACAGGTACCAGAATCTACCAAAGATGTCACTCAAGAGATTCTCCATCTTTCAACTCTTCATATCACTGAATCAGACAGTGATGAAGACCTTGCAGAAGTTGTTGTTGTTCCACTAATAGTAGATCAAATTCCTCCTGAGGAATTAATCCCAACTATTGCTGAAGATCACATCCCACCTGCTGATGTTGTCACACTTAGAGATCATCCTACATCTCAAGTGATAGGAGACATATCAGCTGGTGTTCAAACAAGATATCAGTTAAGACAGGATGTGATGCACGCTTGTTTCCTTTCACAGATTGAGCCCCTCACCATTAAAGATGCTGAGCTAGATCCCCACTGGATCATTGTTATGCAAGAGGAACTCAATCAGTTTGAAAGATGTAAAGTATGGACTTTGGTTCCAAGACCTAAAGGCCAACTGATTATAGGCACCAAGTGGGTGTATAGAAACAAGTTGGATACAAATGGAATCATTGTAAGGAACAAAGCTAGGCTTGTAGCTCAGGGCTACAGATAGGAGGAAGGTATAGATTATGACCAAACCTTTGCTCCTATTGCAAGGCTAGAGGCAATAAGGATCTTCTTGGCCTATGCAGCCTATATGAAGTTTAAAGTTTTTCAGATGGATGTCAAAAGTGCCTTTCTAAATGGTGAGCTAAAGGAAGAGGTATTTGTTGAACAGCCACCTGGGTTTGTTTCTTCAACTCAGCCCTCACATGTATTCAAGTAGCAAAAAGCTCTTTATGGACTCAAACAAGCACCAAGAGCCTGGTATGAGACTCTAGCTAGTTTCCTGTTAGAGCACAAGTTTGTTAGGGAGTAGTTGATAGAACCCTTTTTGGCAAGCACCACAAGGACACAATCCTGTTAGTTCAAGTGTATGTGGATGACATTATTTTTGGTTCCACTGATCCCAAACTCTGCAAAAAGTTCTCTAACTTGATGCATTCCAAGTTTGAGATGAGTAGTATGGGTGAGCTGTCTTACTTTCTTGGTCTCCAAGTAAAGCAAGATGCTGATGGTATCTTCATCTCCCAATCCAAATATGCCAAGGAATTGGTAAAGAAGTTTGGGATGGCTGATGCTTCAGCAATGCATACACCTATGGCTACCAATGTAGTTATTGATTCTGATGATCAGGGAAAGCCTGTTGATCAAAAGAATTATAGGGCCATTGTTGGTTCCCTATTGTATTTAACTGCAAGTAGGCCAGACATAATGTTTGCTACATGCCTTTGTGCTAGATTCCAGGTCAACCCCAAGGAATCTCATCTGATTCTTCTCAAGAGAATCTTGAGATACCTGAAGGGATGTCCAAATCTAGGACTTTGGTATCCAGCTGAGTCAGAATTTGAATTAATTGGATATTCTAATTCTGATTATGTTGGCTGTAGAGTTGACAGGAAAAGTACCTCAGGAACTTGTCAGTTCCTGGGAGAGAGATTGGTCTCTTGGTTCTGTAAGAAGCAGACCTCTGTCTCAACTTCAACTGCAGAAGCTGAATATATAGCAGCTGATAGTTATTGTTCACAGATCCTGTGGATACAAAATCAACTTTTGGATTATGGGTACTCACACAAGAACACAAAAATCATGTGTGATAGTACCAGTGCTATCTCTATTGCACAAAATCCAGTGCACCACTCTAGAACGAAACACATTGAGATCCGGCACCATTTCCTGAGAGATTGTGTGGAAAAGAACAAGATTAGCCTTGAGTTCATATCCATAGACTTTCAGAAAGGTGATATATTCACCAAGCCCTTAGATGAACAGAAGCATCTGTTCTTTTTAGTTCAACTAGGCATGATTAATGGAAGAGACTAAGTGTGACGTCTGCCTTGTTGAAACTTGTTCGAAGATAGTCGAACGACGTTCGAAGATAGTCGATCGGATCAAGCCTATCATCGACCCTTGGTTGAAGATAGCTTATCTGCTTGAAGATCGTCGACCGGTGTTCGAAGATAGTCGAATAGGTCGAGCTTATCGTCGATCTATGGTTGACGACAGCTTGCTGTTTGTGAAGACAGAAATAGTCGAACGATTGATCGACTACTCTGCTTCAGGACCGATCGTCGAACGACCGTTCGACCATCGTCTCCAGTATCTTTTAAATAGATCGACGATAGTTGTTTTAATATAAAGCCGATGGTCGACCTAGGTTAAGAGATAGTTGCTTTTATCGTCGACGGAGAGCGTCTTTTCGCATTTTGTCTTCCCGCTTGCTCTTTGTCTTGCGATTTTTGCCGCTTCGTCCTTGCCGTATCTCCCTTGTCTTCTCCAGCCCTTTCGATGGCGATTTCTCTAGCGCTCCTGGCAGTAGTGAAGTTCGATGCAGGATTCAGTGTAGATTTCAATTCCTTTAGTTGCTGCGAATCCGGAATTGTGGAAATTCTTAATCTGTGCAAAGATCAAGGGTTAGAGAAGCTCATGTCCTCCAGGATAAAGATAAATATTCAAGAGATCAAAGAATGGGCATTCACTTCGTCTTCAAATGATGATTCAATGACAGGAACTATTGGCGGAGAAGAGGTAACATTGACTCCCGCTATTTTAACTGAAATATTTGGATTGATAAATGGGGAAGAAGAGTTCGAGCAAGATACCCCAGAGTTTGGGAGAATGCTTACAGAGCTGGGACATGCCGAAGGCATTCCCTCTAAGCTGCTTAAAGTAAATTTTCCGTTTAAGATTAAGTTTCTTGCTGAAATAGTCGGAAAAGTGCTACTGGGAAAGCACTCCGCCCACGACAATATTACAAGGCAGCAGTTTGCACTGATGTGTGCAATTGTGAATAAGAAACAGATTAATTGGGCAGGAGTTCTATTTGATTTGATCAGGAAAAAGAACAGCAAGAAAGAAGTTACCCTGGGTAGGGTAGTTGGGATTTTTCTGAAGGAAAAGTCTCCCCATCTGTTAGTTTCAGCTGCTACCTCCATCAACGCCAGTAAGAAGATGGATCCATCCCTGTTCGCCAAGTGGAAAAGGACCTTCCTGAAGCCCGCTCCAGCAGGGGTTGCTCCAGTTACATCTGAGAGCACCAGGACTGCCTCAGTCACTCCTCCCCTACAAGCAGCTGGCTCAGCAAATCCATCCCTTCCATCTTCTTCATCTGCTTTGCCATCTACTTTAGTTGAAGTTCCATCAACTTCAATTGAAGTACGACCTTCTGCATCTCCTCCTGTATCTCCTCTCCCGTCTCATCTTGCTAGGATCTCTCAACCCAGTTTTGATTTATTGGTTTCTGAGATTTCTACTCCTCTTCATTCTCCAATTCCTTCTTCTTCTGATCACATTGATCACCCTGCATCCACTCATCCATCTCCAGCTCACTCTCCATCTCCAGTTCACTCTCCAGTCCATCATGAATACACCATCCCTGCTGATCATCCATCCTCTGAGATTCCCCCTTCATCATCATCCTTTGAAATAACTCCAGCATTCATTTCTAGTATTGTGGAGTTAATTACCCCCTCAATCAAAATCATGATTGAAGAGGCGATTGCTCCTCTTGCTTACTCTATCTCCTCTTTGACTGCTGCTATTCAGGCACTCTCAAAGTCTGCTGAGCCCTCTTCCTCTAGGGGCCTGATTTCAGTATCTACTGAAATCAGGCATGGGGAGATGCTTAATGAAGATGTCCCTGAGCAGCCTTTGGCCTCCCCTCCAGCAGATCATCCTGCAGTGGCAGAGAAAGAAATAGAAGATTCAGCTCCTCCTCCTTTATCTGAAAAAGAAATTTCTGATGCATTGTTGAAGTCTGAGTTTATTGTCAAAGCTTGCCTGGAAGAATGTTCTACTCCCCTGGTCGCCCTGTACCTAGAAGGAGTTATCACTTCCTTTCTAGATGAATTATGGGAGTTAGGACACGCAAAAGTCGATTCTGAAGGTATCCCCTTTACTTACTTTTTAGACTTGATAACTGATATGCTTGTATGGGAATACCTGGAAGGGATGATTAGATGTTATTTAGAAAAAATTTATTCATAATACTACAGATAATATGGAAGAAGTACTAGATGTTCAAGATCCTGTTATCCAACCAGCTACAGAAGCTCAATCTGAACCAGAACAAGTTGCTCAATTTTCTGAGGTTGCTCAGCCAGAAGTGCAAGTAGAACTGGTCACCATGACAGTTTCTGATCAATAAGAAAAAGCTGCAGATGCTCAAATTGAAAAGTCTACTGTATGGGATGATTCCCCGGGTTTGGATTTAGATGCTCTCCTGGCACAAGATGCCATGGAAGAAGAAGTATAAAAAGCAGCTCTAAAGGAAAAGGAAAGAGCTATGCAAGATGCAATTGATCCATATGATCTGCCCATTTCTTCTAATTCTGAAGATGAAATCGATTCTGATGAGTCTGCTGAGTCAAAAAGAAAAAGAATTGCTAAAAAGAAAAGGAAAGCTGTAGCCCCTCCTCCTCCTAATCCAGATAATGATACTCCTTATTATATCCTGAAAGGGATTGATCCTAAATCAAAAGATTTCCAGCACTGGATGGCCTTCTCTAAAAATCAGCAGAAGCAAAGGAAGAAGTCAAAGAGGTATGACTCTCCTGTCCCAAGATGGACTCCTAGAGGTCCTCCTCCTCCACCTCCCAGTGCAGGAGCCTTAGGAAACTTATCTGCAAACCCTGCTGCTCAGTCTGAAAGATTCAAGCCATCTCAGTCAGCTCAAAGGAGTTCACAAGGACATCAAGGTAAAACTCAAACTGGCTATCAAAGACCTGATGTTGTTAAGGAACAAGTAAAGGAGGTGGTGTATCAAAGACCAACATTTTCTCCTCCTCATTCTAAAGAACTCAAAAGCTCAACCTCTCCTAAGCCAGATCACTCAGTGAAGGATGTTTCAAAAGGTAAGTGATTTATTTTATCTGAAAATTCTAGCAAGACATTTGCTAAGTCTGCTCCTCCTTCTTATCTAGTTACTCAGGATAAAGAACCAGTTGATACATCTTATGAGAATGTATATGAAAGCCCAGAGCTTGATCCTAATTTTAGGATGGCTCATTTTCTTGAACTTGTTGGAGCAGCTCAAATTAAGAAAGCAAAAGCAGAAGGAAAAGACACTGCAGGATTGACCACAATGTCAAAATTCAGAATGAAGGAGCTCGATAAATTCCAGGTTAGACTTGAGATATTTGATCCTTCAAAGTACATGGAAAAGCATCCTGAGGCAGTTGTCCCAAGAACAACAGAATTGAAAATCATTGGAGAACAAGACCTGAAGTTGTCGAGAAAAGAAGCTCTAGATCCCTCTAGAAAGATTACTTTTGTTTCTAGCTCTTCTGATCCTAAACCTAACTCTGAAGCATCTTAATATTTCATTGATTGACAGTTAATTGTTTATCTGTTTGATTGATGTTATCTGCTTAGTTATTTCTCTTTATGCATCTTATTTACTTTCAGTAATTAGTTTTGTGTGTTTTAATTGTTGAGAGACTTAACTTAAATAGGGGGAGATTGTTGGTACCCTAGGTTTTGATTTGAGTTCAGTCTTCTCTTTCTGTCTCTTGACCCAAGATTTATCTATGGTCAAAGGTTAGTTGATAGGATAGATTCTCTAGTTGTGTAGAATTGCCTGTCCAGATGAAAATCTGGCTAAGTAATTTCTGGTTCGACTATGGTCGAACGTCGCTCGACTATCGTCGATCAGCCGATCGACGATCGTCTTCCTGATAGCTCGACTATCTGCTTGATAGGTCATCTATCTGTTGTCTGTGATAGCTCGACTATCTGTTGATAGGTCGACTATCTATCTTCCTTGATAGTTCGACTATCTGTTGATAGGTCGACTATCTGCTCTTCTTTGATAGTTCAACTATCTGCTTGGATAGTTCAACTATCTGATAGTTCGACTATCTGTTGATAGGTCGACTATCTGCTTTCTGTGATAGCTCGACTATCTGTTGATAGGTCGACTATATGCTCTTCTTTGATAGTTCGACTATCTGCTTGGATAGTTCAACTATCTGATAGTTCGACTATCTGTTGATAGGTCGACTATCTGTTTTGTTTGATAGCTCGACTATCTGTTGATAGATCGACTATCTGTTTTCTGTGATAGTTTGACTATCTGTTGATAGGTCGACTATCTGTTTTCTGTGATAGGTCGACTATCTGTTTGATAGGTCGACTATCTGTTTTGTTTGGTAGTTCGACTATCTGTCCTGATAGATCGACTATCTGATAGCTCGACTATCTGTTCTGATAGGTCGACTATCTGCTGAGGTAGTTCGACTATCTTCTTTGATAGTTCGACTATCTGGATCGTTCGACTATCTGTCTGATAGGTCGACGATCTCTGTGCTTAGGTCGACGATCTCCGAGGGTCGTTCGACGTTTTGCTGTATGTCTTGAGTAGTTTTTGTCGTCTTCTATGATGTGATTAATTTCATATTTATTTTGGCATATTTTATAAAAGATTATTTGAATAAATTGTGATATTATTTCCATGCAATATCTGTTCCATTCCTTATGCATGAGCTAATCTTTTTCTGACAAAGTTGTTTGTCTTATTAGCTGAGATATGATTTCTGCTTTATCTGTCAGGCTGTCCTTTATAGCCGTTAGACTCAAAAAGTCTTCCTTGGCTGTAAAGAGTCTCTTCTGATGTGACTTTCTCTAGTATTATTTCATCAGAGTTATTTGCAGCTTCTTAGAAAGCTTTATCCTCTTATAGGATATCTGTCGGGAGTATTTTGTTTTGCTTTATGCTTTTTGCAGCCCAGCTTGCAGAGTTCAGTAGAAGACAAGATTCAAACTCAAGTAAGAGCCGTTGCTGCTGCTGCTATATAAAGACTTCTTTGGAGAAAGAAATCAACTAGTTCTGATATACAAAAAACTAACAACAACATTCAAGCTTTGAACTTACAGTTTCCAACTGCTCTCAGCTTGTTCACATCTAACTGAGAAGAAGTTTTAGTACTTCACTCTTCTTCAACCTGAGTTCTCCTGCTTACAGGAAGATCTTCACTCAGAGCTTTTTGAAGAAGAAGAAGAAGATAGCTGTCTGAAGAAGAAATTTTATTTCATATTATTTATCTTCTTATAGCTTTTTCCTTCAGATTATTTGAAGTGTTTCTGCACTGAAGCAAGACTTCACCTGGACATTCTTTTAGCTAGGGGGAGCCTTGACTCTTTAGAGCTTTCTAACTCAGTGCAAGTTATTGTGCTTCTCTAATCTATTGTAAAATAGAGAAGACATTTTAACCTCCTTTCCCCCTCCTGTAAAGGGTTATTACTCCCTTCAAAAGTATCCCTTGGTGGCAGGGCACCTGATCAAAAAACCTGTGTTGGTTTTTAGACACCTGATCAAAAGTCTAAAGGGTTTCTGGATCTACCTGAAGCAGATCTTGTTGGTGGCAGGGCACCTGATCAAAAACTTGAGTGGATTCCTACCTTGTTGGTAGAAGAGTGGACGTACCCAAGTTGTTTGGGGAACCACTATAAATTCCTTGTGTCGTCTGGATTGTTTAATTAATTCTCTGTGTTGATTGGTTGTGATTAGATTTTAACTAGGTTTGATAGTTGCTGCTTAGGATTCCAAGCCTTAACTGTAATTACAGTTGGCTGCCTTTTGTGCACATCACTTGTGTTAGGCTTTAGGGTTTAATCTCACATATCTATAACCTTCATTCCGCAATTAACTCTAAGGGAGTTGAGTAGACAGTCAACTTTGCTAGTGCAATTTTTTATTACACTATTCACCCCCCCTCTAGAGTAGTATCTATCCCCTTTTCTTTCACTCACCCTCATCAACAATATCATAGTCAACAACATCTAGCTTAATATCATCTATTGGCTTACCCAGCTCAGCAACAACATAATCCAAGACATCAGTAGCAGCAGGAATATCCTCTATATCAATAGCAATCAGAACAACGTCAGCTACGATCTCATTCTCAGCCTCATCAGGCACTAACTCATCAACAACAACATGAGCAATCTCAGCAACCTCTGTAAGAAGATCAACTATCTCTGGAACAGTCACTGTAACAACTAGAACTGTAATTGGAATCTCTACATCTGTAGTAACACTCAAGGACACTGTCTTAGTGGCCACTTGTGTTTACGCAGGCTCCCCCTCCATTCCTACACTCATTCTATCAGGAATCTCACTGGGGGTGGAAGTAGGAATCCTTTCCTCAGGTACTTCCTCTTCCTCTACCTTAGGCAGGTATTTAGCTCCCCCTGGCCTCAAGATTCTCCTATACCACCTCAAAAAAATGGATGAGTCAATTTTCTTCAGGTGGTGTATAGGGATGCCTTTGGACATGTCAAATGTATCTCTGTCCATATTTTTTAGATACGAACTTAGAATCCTTCCGAAATTGGGAGTGTGGAAGCTATATTTGATCCTAATAAATAGGACAATACCCTAATACATTTTCTTCTGATGATAGGTAGTCATGGAAACCAGTCTTGCATAACAATACTTTGATAATGATGTCTGACAGAAGCTTTCCTTCCTTGTTCATGCCTTTTTTTTAGCAACTTTGATACCTCGAGGTAATCCACAAAACATCATAGCTCTTATAAAGTCCCCCTCTTCGAGGTGATCGACTTCATCACACGTTGGAAGCCGTAAGAGCCGGGTGAGGAGAGAAGTCTTCACCTTAACTTTCATCTGACGAACTCTGCTCTTGATCATAGTATCTTTATGTCGAAGTTTTGCATTCTGAAAGAACTCAAGAACATATTTATCCAAAACCTTGCAGGGGTTTTCGAGGACAAAAGAGAGGCCGACTATTTCCAACATAAGGATCACGTTTCTGAATTTGTCAGAGGCTTAAGCAAACCCTGTTCGAACCAATTCTCTACTAGCTAGCAACCACTGGTGCTTCGAGGAGCCATGGAGAATAGAGCTGAAATCGAACTGAATGAGTTGTTTATGTTGAAACTCTAGACGAACTGTGGAAGTCCATGGCTCCAGAATCGAACTTGTTGGTGACTAGAAGAGCTCTGGAAGACTGGATACATAGCAGTAATTGTCGATCTTGATGGAATGGCTCTCACATAATTGACTCGCCGGGGAAGATGATGAAGAACTATCCGCGGCAGACGAATTGTCGGGAAGAGATTCGTCGGAGATCGGAGGTTTTTTTCAACGAGATTTATATGGTTTGCCCCTTAGAACTGTTTATATATATATATATTTAAAGTTTTAAAGAAAGAAATGCGCGTTCCTGAAGTTTGGCGTCTCTTAGGATCCAATATAAGAAAAGATTTTTTTTTGACCTAAGTCCAATTCGACGAGTTTCGCCGGAAATAGAGCCAGATTTGTCGAGTGTCGTCGTGAGTACTAGACGTATTTCGACGAATCGTCGATATCCGATGAGTGATATTCGATTAATTTTCCTTGGTCAATTTTTCAGCTTAGTGAATTATTTCCCGAGTGAATTCTTGTATCCTTAGCCATCTTCACGAGTTCGTGTTTAGTATATCCAATTCCATCTTGAAAAACGAGAACTTGGCCTCGTCCAGTGGCTTCTTGAATATATCTGCGACCTGCTTATCCATCGGGACATATATGAGGGCTATTTCCTTGTTCTCCACATGCTCCCAGATGAAGTGATATATTACTTTGATGTGCTTTGTCCGACTGTGAGAGACTGGATTGTTTGCGATCGCTATAGCATTGGAGGAGTCGCAAAACATCAGAATCTCTTTTAATTTTAGGTTATAATACTCGAGCTGACTCCTGATTCAATGAAGTTGTGCGTAACAACTACCAACAGAGATGTACTCTGACTCGGTAGTGGAGGTTGCCACATAATTTTGGTTCTTGCTGCTCCATGAAATAAGACTTCTTCCGAGGAATTGGCACGTCCTAGAAGTGCTTTCCTGTCATCCGTGCTACCTGAAAAATCTGTAACTTAAAATCCAATTAGCTCGACATCATTACTTCTTAGGTACCATAAGCCAAGATTTGGTGTACCCTTAAGGTATCTTAAAATTCGCTTTGTAGCGATGTAATAAGATTCCTTCGAGTTCACCTGAAATCTAGCGCACACATATGTCAAGAATATTATGTCAGGTCTACTGGTAGTAAGATAGAGCAAGGATCCAATTATGCTTCTGTACTTGATTTTATCAAAAGGTTTCTCTTTCTCCACCTTGTCCAAAGACATAGTTGAACCAATTGGAGTCCTCATCAAGGTTGCATTCTTCATTCTGAATTTCTTAACTCTTTGGTGAACTTCGTCTGAGAGATGAAAATTCCATCTTCAGAATGTTTCATCTAAAGTCCTAAGAAATACTTCAGCTCTCCCATACTGCTCATTTCAAACTTTTCTTGCATAAGTTTAGAAAACTTATTGCAAAGGTTGTTTTCCGTAGATACAAAAATAATATCGTCGACATAGATTTGCAATAGCAAAATCTTGCATTTTACTTTCCTAAGAAATAATGTCTTATCTACTTTTTCTCTTGTGAACTTGTTCTCAAGAAGACAGCTAGATAGCGTCTCGTACCAAGCTCAGGAAGCTTGTTTTAAGCTATACAGAGCTTTGTTCAGAAAGTAAACATAATCAGGGAAAGTATAGTTGACAAAACCTTGGGGTTGTGCTATGTATACTTCCTCTCTCAGATTCTCGTTGAGGAATGCTGACTTCACGTCCATTTGATAGACCCTGAATCCTTTGAGGGCAGCATAAGCAAGAAACAACCTGATCGCTTCGAGTCTGGCCACTGGAGCAAAGGTCTGATCGAAGTCGATCCTTTCTTCTTATCTATATCCTTGTGCTACAAGCCTGACTTTGTTCTTTATGATTACTCCGTTTTCATCCAGCTTGTTTCTGAATACCCACTTGGTATCGATCACGTTCTGTCCTTTGGGTCTGGGTACCAATTCCCAAACTTTTCATCTTTCAAACTGATTGAGCTCCTCTTGCATGACCATTATCCATGAGGCATCCTTGTTTGTAACTTCAAACTTCTTTGGCTCAACATAAGACAAAAAACTAAGATGTAGAATTTTATTAACAATACCTCTTCTGGTTCTGACACCGTCGTCTGTCTCTCCAATGATCAGATCAACCGGGTGATCTCTAAGGTGTCTGAATGCTAGATTTCTTCCTCTCCTACCAGCAGGTTTTGTCACGTCTATAGCATCTCTTGCAGGTTGAGGTAGTTCTTCATCTACTCGTTCTTCACCCCTCATACTTGGATCAATGAGATTTACTGAGCTTGCAACATCTTCCTTGACCACTTCTTCCAAGCTTAGATCCTTTAACCTGGTATCTGCATCTACACCAACAATACTAGACGAGCTGCTATGAAGCATGCTTCTCATCAAATAAAATATTTATAGACTCTTCTACCATTAGAGTTTTCTTACTGAAAATCATATATGTCTTACTATGATTACTATAACCTACAAAAATACCTTCAAAATATTTTTCACTACACTTCGTGCGGTAATACTTCCCATTGTTAAGTACGAACAGCGGCGGAACTAGGATTTTGACGCAGCCCGGACACAATAAATTTTAACATACAAATATCAAATTTCTAAATAAAATTAATAGTAATTGAGACACCAATACATCAAAAAACTCAAAAAAACTCAAAAGATATCAAAATGAATTAACAAAGTTATCTTAAACAAATCACAAGCTTACAATAAAAAGCTTGATTATTCAATTAACATGATTTTATTTTACTGTAATTCTGGCTACCACTAATAAACTTTTTTGCATTCATAGACTCACGGTCATTTGGTGCAACAGATTTGAAAGATCAAATTAGGTTTATTCAGGTCCGTTTTGGGCTGATCCACTAGGCTTGTGTAGATGTTAATACTTGAGAACTTTGAAGGTGATATCCAGATTTTGTAGCAGACTGACAAGAGAATCTTCAGACTGCTGCTTCTCTTTATTTACGCGGCCGCCATTTTGCCGTCGCAGTTTTGGAAAGTGACAACGATCATCTGCCAACGTGTAGAGCCTCTCAACCATCCCGCCTCAAGGCGCCTTGAGCTCCTTGTCGTACTCCGCTGCTGCGATAGAGGGAGTGATTCTGTTGAGGAAGCACTCCAGGTCAGAGTGCCTTCTAGAACAGGGATGAAGAAGAAGACATCAAAGAGGAGAGGAGAAAAGGGAAGCTGTAAAACAAACTAGAGCCTAATTTAAATGCGAATTCATAACCACAAAGAGCTCGGGAGGGTTTTTCTTTGAAGGGTGAGACGAAAGGAGTGTTTCCAAAGCAAAGCATGGCAGAGTTGCCGTGTTGAAGCAGGTTGACAAGGACAAGTCAGGGATGAAAGAAGGACGCTACAGACCCAGGGGAGACTTTTCCAAAATCACGCCCGGGCAAGTGCCCAGGCGTGTCTCTGCTTGGGTCCGCCCATGAGTACGAAACATTTACTGCCAAAAATTCTAAATTATGACATAATCAGTTTTCTGTCTTTCAATAATTCATAGGGAGTCATAAGAGCGTAAATAATCTCCTGAAATGATATCCTAAAAATTTCTTGGATGATCATTGTGAGATGATAAATGATCTCCTGAAAGATCACTTTTGATAACACACACGCACACACAATTTCTTTAAGAAAATTTTAGCCAAAGAAAATTATCAGTTAAGACCAATAAGAGGGCGACAAATTCAGAATTAATTATTGGAGAAAACATTTGAATTGTTCTTCCATAATATTAATTAAGTTACAAGAAAATTTCCCTTAATTGGATAGGGATTCTTGATGATATATTTTCTGATCTTAAAAAGCACAATTTTATAGGGACCATGACACACAAGCAAAAGTATGTTGACTCATTTTGAGCAATGTCTTATAAAGTGGTAGTCATTACTTTACGATTATGGCATAATTATTCTCTTATTATGTAACTTATTACTAGGTGAAAATATTTTTCAGGACCTCATCACCAGTAATCAATTTCGAGATTCATATCTATCGAGCTCGAGTTTCTTCTGATTGCCTGAGTTTGTTTCGAACAATTGTAGTTCACGTTTCTAAATGAGTGTGACAATTACATTAACATTTTTTTATAACCGTTTCCTTAATCAAATTTATTTTAAAAAATTATTCGTTATACGCCTGGAGGTATTTTGGATGAAATAATAATTAATCAAGAGATCTCTCAGTTATTAATTTGTAATAAATTTAGATAATTTATTTAGAGTAGTCAGCTACTTTTTTCACAAGAATACTTTTAAATTTATTCAGCAAGTAAATAGTGGTAGGATCGGACTAAAAAGAGCACCACTAAAACCTGTTCGTAAAGATGATTCCAACCTACCCAATTTTGCGCAATTTCGAGTCCGTTTGACCCCCTCCCAACAGCCCCTCGAGCGAATCATGGAGAAACTGATATGATCAGGACCCGATCCGTTCTAGACTGGCCCAACCCGGGCCGGTCTCTTCCTTCCTCATGCTAGGGTACGTGAGCCCTAGTGTGGTGAAACATCGGCCATTGCTATGACCCCTAATTCCGGCAACCAATCGGTGTCCGAACGATTGGGGAGGGTCGCCCGACCCCTCCCAGTGCTATGTGGACCCTCTTGTTGTAACATATGTTTCACATCTCTTTGTTTGAGAATAACAAATCTTAATTTGTTTTTGATCTACCTTGTTGATGTCTATGTGTGTAGGTTATAGATGTATAATAGAGACAAGAATAAGGAAATTTGAATGGGAAGACCAAAAGGAAACGTGGATTGAAATGACCACTAGTGCACCACATCAATTCTTATCGTCGGGGGTAACTTTTCCTCCAAGACGACAGCTGACAAGGAGCATTTTTAAATGGACTTGGAGGAAGCAAGGAGTTTATTACGTCAAGAGGTACCATGCCACAATAACTCCGTCATGTTGTGGAAACACTTAGGCAACCCCAATGATTGAAGAACCAAATGAAGAATGAGATCCATGCCACGATAACTCCGTCACGTTGTGGTAACACTTAAGCAACCCCGATGATTGAAGAATCAAATGAAGAATGAGATCGCATTCTTGCAGGATTAAATTCTGTTTTACCGTGGGGGCGATAGGACCTATCATACCACGATATCAGTTGCATAAGATATGAGTTAATGATTGTGAAAATTTGTGAACCGCGGAAAACGGAAAATCAGGCGCAGGAAAAATCAATCTTTCTGAAGCCAAATAAATCAGATGCAAAAGAAGAGCAAGAATCTTGTACTATCAAAAAATTTTACAAGATGAGGCATACAAGACAAGACATGATTCGCTGATGTACCCGATTGAAGCAAAAAGAACAAGTAACAAACAAGTCGTGCGAACTCAAGTGAGTAACCGTCGACTCTGCCGAGCTGCTCTACGGAGTCCGCTAATGCTGCTTAGTTGCCAAACCGCAACCTAGCCGCAAGGACAACCCGTTATTCCAATGCCGAAGAACTATGTCCGCTAATCTGCAAGCCACCTAACCGTGAGGTCGCCTAGCCGCCGGATCTCCGCGAACTGCTGCTGCCGAACTGAACAAGCCGCAAGAAGTGGACAATTTATTGAATTGGGAAAAAGGTTGCCGAAAAAGAAGACCGTCTGGTCGCAAACCGCGACCTGCTTCTAACCGCTGGTTGCTTACTGCATAGTCCGCATTGTCCCTGGCCGAAGTCAGAACCAAGTCTCTGACTTTCCAGCGCTATCCGCACAACTATCACAACACAAACTGGTCAACTCTCCAAACCGTGCAAATAGAAAATCTTGTCCGCAGCAACCACCCGAGCTCACTTACTGTTCATTCGGTTCTACTTGTGTCAGGGGGTCCTTTTTATAGGTGCGGAGAGGAATGTAAACACCGCCCTAGCCGATAGGATCACCGCCCTATCTCGCGGCGAGCACTGAGAGTATCCACCAAACCGCGAACATAAAGCCAGTCCGCTTTGTCACCGCGACTAGGCCGGACAACCAGACCGCCGATGTCGCACCATCACGACCAGATACCAAGCCTTTCCATCTTGTCGCCAAAGCAACACCAGACTTGGTCGCCATACATGTGGACACCGCGGATACCGCCCTAGTCCGCACTCCTATAGACATGGCTCTAGTCTGCACGCAACAGAGGACACTACTTCAGTCCGCACACTCCGAGCTCGCAACCAGAGCACAAGATTGACTATTCCCGAGCTCGGTGGACAAAGAACCAGTCCGCGCTTACCACGTGATCTCTCGGACTAAGCAATCCTGGACTTGGTGCAAATCCAGACCAAGTACACACCAACGGCCATCTCTAGTGCAAACACACCATCAGCGGCTACAAGGGCCAGACCGCACTAACCAGTGAACTTCGGCACCAGTCCGCACTACCCGGCGAACTCCGCAGTTACTACCAACTGTGCCACCAGAGCAAGACCAAGGCACACGCCATGCTGATCTTCCGAGCTCTAGTCCAATCCACAATCTGGACTCAGCGAACTCCATACGAGTTCACACCACGCCAGTCTTGGCAACTCTGCGGAGATAGGCTATCCGCCTGGTTACAATTCGGGAAAAATCTTCCTACTGAACACAAGCCGACCTAGATAGCCGCCTGTTCTGTCCGCACAGGCCGCACGAACAGGTCGCCCAGGCTGCCCAGGGCGCCCAGGCTGCCTAGGCTGCCCAGGTCGCCACTTTCGCTTCATAATTTTCAACACTCCCCCTTGATGTGAGAAGTGGAGACCGACTCCAATAGTCCTCGTAACCGTGTACATGGCCTCTCCGATAGCGCCTTCGAGAAGATGTCCGTGACATAGTCCTCACTCCACTTATCCTTGACCATAAGGGATCCCTCCAGCACCTCCTGAAATAAGTAATGCTTCCCTCTGCCTTCTTATTCAGCTTCAACCTCCACTCGTACGTCATAGGAGTAACACCAATGACCTTGGGTACAAGGTCCCAAGCTTTGTTTACTCTGAGGGCAGTCACCTCCTCATCCTTGACGTTATCCACCTCCCTGACGCTAGTGGTGTCTTCACAGCTAGAAGGCACTCGCTTGACCAGAGGGCCTGCGAAGAAATTAGAGACCGAGCTCACCGTGTTTCCTTCGCTATATCGAGCTGGCGGGTTGATGAACCTCTTCGATCTTCGAAGAGACTGATCACGGCTAACCATCTTCGCTGCTTCTTCTGAACCATCTCCATTCCCGGGAAAACCTAGAGCATCACTCTCCTTGCTTCCAGAACAAGAACCCTCTGCCCTGGAATTAGAAGCACCTAGAGTATTGCTCACCCTACTTGCTGAACTAGAAGCCTCCGCCTTTGAACAAGAAGCACCTGGAGCATCGATCCCCTACTTACTGAACCAGAAGCCTTTGCCCCAGAGCTAGAAACACTTGGAGCTCTTGGTGACACAAGCAGCTCCACCAGAAGATCTTCAGCAACCTCCTCCTACCCGTTGTCTGACATACTTTCCTCTAGATCTACAGAAGATCCACCACCATATGATATCAGCTCGTCAAACACCAAGTCCCTGGAGATGACGAACTTCTTCGTCACTGGGTCTAGACACTTACATCCCTTCTTCTGCTCATCATAGCCCAAAAAGACGAGCTTCCTTGCCTTCCAATCTAGCTTTGTCCTGAGAGCATCCGGGATGTGTACATAGTAGGTTGACCCAAGCACCAAAGGTCTTCCATGCTGGGCTTCTCCTTGAACATTAGCTCATGAGGAAACTTCATGTTGACCGGACTCAGAGGCATCCGATTGATGACATATGCCATGCAAGCTATCCCCTTCGCCTAGAAGGCCCTAGAAATGCCTTTGGCATGAAGCCAACACTTGCATTTCTCCATCAAATGACGGATCTTCCGCTCTGCTACTCCATTTTGTTGTGGAGTATGCGCACAAGTGAGCTCTCTTCAGATTCCGTGCTTCCTGCAAAAGTTAGAGAACACGATTAAAATGAATTCACCTTCGTTGTCCGTTCTCAACTTCTTGATCTGCAGGCCAAGCCATCCCTCAACCAGCTCCTTAAACTTCACAAACAAACGGAACGTGTCCAACTTCACCTCATGAAGTTCACCAATATGTACCTCGTGTAGTCATAAATCAACACCAGTATGTATCTACTGCCTCCAAGAATGGAGGTGACGATCGGTCCTAACAACTCACCATGAATGCACTCCAATGGTTGTAGACACCTAGTCTGCGAATTATCAAATGTGAAGCGATGAGCCTCACCATATTGACATCCCTCACAAACATGACAGTCGCCGAAGGATGACAACATAGTCAAGCCTTTCACAAGGCTCCTTACTTCCATTGCTTTCAACTTGTCCATCACGACGTGTCCCAGTATTTTATGCTAGATAGCTATACTATCATTGGCCCTCATCCGATCAACATAGGAACTTGTTGATAACCCAAGTTTATATCCTTACTCCCTACTTGAGCAACGTTCTCCGACTGAAGTTTAACCTTATAGTCCTTCTTGAAGTGGCCAGCCTGGTTGTATTTATAACACCCTTGCCCTTCCTTCCTCTTCCAATCACGCTTAGGAGATACACTCCTCTCTTGCTGATATGAAGTAGAAGGAGCATCACCAGCATCCGACTTCTTCTTCTTGTTCCATCTCCTTTTCTTCCCTAAGAAGAGCGCCTCACCATCTCCTCCAGAGATTGTGACTCCAACCATCTGACTTGATAAGCTCTCCTGCGAAGCCAGCAGGTTCTCCAGCATTAACAAAGACGGCTGAGTGGCCTAGCCCTTAAAAGAAGTAACAAAGGCCACATATTCCTTTCGCAAACCGCGGATTATGTGCCTCTTCAGCTTCGCTTCTGAAATCATCTCATCAGGGTCCAACGCTGAAATCTCAGCGCAAAAGTTCTTCATCTTTAGGAAGAACGTTGAGATGGACAAATCTCCTTGAGTGGCTCTCGCCAACTCATTCTACAGGAATTGTAGCCGAGCTATATTATTCCTGTTGAACAACCCATCAAGGGAAGTCCAAATCTCCACAGCGGGCTGACATCTGATGATGCGATCAAAGAGTTCTGATGAGATAGCCCGCTTGAGAGTAAACTCCGCTTTTGCATTTGTCTTCCTCCAAGCTCTCACCGCTTCAGCATTACTAGTAGTAACAATAACTTCTTGCTGGTCATCTCCGCAGATGATCTCCCAAAGGTCCTCGCCCACAAGATAGCCTTCCATACACGACTTCCACTTCTTGAAGTTAGTCGATGTAAGAAACTCAAATCCAAGACCTCTTGCCAGTCAACCTTCCATTCCATTAACCCTATTTCACTTAAACTTCCAGAAGTAATAAAGCAAACTTATTATTGATCGTTGCTCAAACCTCTGTTCCCTCTGATACCATGTGAAAACTTTATGAACCACGAAAAATGGGAAACTAGCCGCAGGAATACTTAACCTATCCAAAGTCAAATAAACCAGATGTAAACAGAAGAGCAAGAATCTCGTACTATCAAAAATCTTTACAAGGTGAGACATGATTTGCTGATGTACCCGATGGAAGCAAAAAAGAACAAGTAAGAAACAAGCCGTGCAGACTCAAGTGAGTAACCGCCGACTCTGTCGAGCTGTTCTACGGAGTCTGCTAATGTTTCTTAGTCGCCAAACCGCAACCTAGCCGCACAGACAACCCGTTAATCCAATGCCGAAGAAATCTGTCCTATAATCCACAAGTTGCCTAATAGTGAGGTCTCCTGGTTGCCAGATCTCCGTGAACTACTACTACCAAACTGAACAAGCTGCCTGAAGCGGATAACTTATTTAACTGGGAAAAAGGTTGCCGAAGAAAAATCCTGCCTGGTCGCAAGCCACGACCTGCTGCTAACCGCTGGTTACTAACCACAGAATCTGCACTGTCCCTGACCAAAGTGAAAACTAAGTCACTGGCTTTCCAATGTTATCCGCACAATTTGCACATCACAAACTGGTAAACTCTCCAAACCGCCCAAATAGAAAATCTTATCTGCAACAAACACCCAAGATCACTTACTGTTCATTCAGTTCTAATTTTGATGTGACAAGGGGTCCTATTTATAAGCACGGAGAGGAGTGTGACCAACGCCCTAGCCAATAGGATCATCATCATATCTCACGGCAAACACTGAGAGTATCTACCAAAATGCGGACACAAAGCCGGCCCACTTTATCACCGCGACAAGGCCGAACAGCCAGACCATCGAGGTTGCACCACCACAGACGGATACAAAGCCTATTCGCCTTGTCGCCAAAGCAATACCAGAATTGGTTTCCATACAGGCGGACACTGCGGATACCGCCCCAGTTCACACTCCTGCGGATGCCGCTCCAGTTCGCACGCCACAGCGGACACAGCTTCAGTCCGTACACCCCGAGCTCGCAACCAGAGCACAAGACTGACTGCTGCCAAGCTCGGCAGACAAAGAACCAGTCCTCGCTAACCGTGCGATCTCTCAAACTGAGCAATCCTGGACTTGGTGCAGATCCAGACAAAGTCCACACCACCGGCAATCTTTGGTGTAAACACTGCACCAGCGGATACAAGGGCCTGTTCACACTAATCGACGAACTTCGACACTAGTCCACACTACCCAGCAAACTCCACGGTTACTACTAACCGTGCCACTAGAGCAATACCAAGGCACACACCATTCCAATCTTCCGAGCTCCAGTCTAGTCTGCAATCCGGACTCAACGAACTCCATACGAGTATGCACCACGCCGGTCTTGGCGAACTCCACAGATAGACAAGCTATCTGCCTGGTTACCATCTAGGAACAAACTGCATGCTGAACACAAGCTAACCTTGCTAGCCTCCAGTCCTATCCACACAGGTCGTGCGAACAGGCCGCCCAGGTCGTGTAAAACCCCAGTTTTCAGACCTGGAGTCGCTGGAAGCTAACACCCTTGTTGGGTACATTGGAAAATGTGTACCTGATTTGGAGAAGCCTCACTTAGCTCAATGATATATATTAAGGTGTATTTGATGTTATTTTGAGTTTATATGTGCAGGTTAAGAATGTGCTAGAATGCAGGAAAAAGATTCTAAGTCCATATGTCGACACCTGAGGAAGCTGTGTCGACACTTCAGTAAGATTGTGTCGACACTTGAAAATGGCTGTGTTGACACTTCAGTGAGTTTGTGTCGACACCAGGAGGTAGTGTCGACACACAGAAGATTATATTCAACATCAAATGTGTCGACACTGGGAGGCTGTGTCGACACAAAGAGGCAGAGTCGACAACAACTTTGTCGACACCTGGAGGCAGTGTCGACACACGCTATGTTCTGAGTCTACATCAACTGTGTCGACACATAGGACTTGTGTTGACACATAGTTGAGTCTAGACCAAGTTGATTGCTGATGAATGGTGAAGTATTTGTGTCGACACAAATAATCAGTGTCGACACATTCTCAAGATGCAGTGTCAAGAAGCTATATTGACATCAAGACAACTATGTCGACAACACCAAAGTCTGTGTCGACACTTAAGTCACTTGTGTCGACACATATTGACAGATGGTCTCGACACTTTATGATAGTCAGTCTCGACGCTTTGCTGACAGAGAAAAAGGCTCAAGAACTATTTTAAGACTTGACAGTTGTGAGTTACAACAGGTTTATTGAAGCTGTCACACTTGTCAGAAGTTAGTTAGAAACCGGATCAGCCGGTTACCCTGGATGAAGTCTATAAATCGATGGATTCAAAAGAAGAAAAAAAATAATTATTATTGACACAACTAACACAACGATTGTGAGATTGATCTCTGATCAAGGAAGTGCAAGGCACAGAAGAAGATCTTCATGAGAAGATCTAAGAAGACATTCTGCAGTGTTCATCCACTCAGATTTTGTCTAAGTTGAATTCAATCAAGAATTCAGAAGTATCTTTAAGAGGTTTGGATAGAGAGAGATCCAGCTATTTGAAGTCAAGAAGGAGACAATCACAGGTCTCACAAGAAGCAGATACTGAACTAATCTATCAAGAAGATTCAGATCTATTTCTGGAGTCTAAGAAGGAAGCTGCCAGTCAGTTGTAATAAAAGGAAATCAACTCAACTAAGTTCAGATTCAAGAAGCTTTGAAGAAAGCTAAGATCAAGTTGATTTCAGCCATCAGCCTCTTCAAGAAGCTGATCAAGAAAGTTCTTATCCCTTCTCTCTCAACAGGAGTAAGAGATTATAAAATTCCTTATCAAATTCTGTAGGATCTATGTATAGATCTGAGTTGTAAGCCTGTTTTATAAAGGCTGAGTGTGGGAGATTTATTCTCTGAGTGGTAGGGCTGTTTATGCCTGAGTTGTAGGAGAAGGTATTCTCTGAGTTGTAGGCCTTGTGGCAAGGCTGAGGTAGGGCTTGTTAGCCTGAGTTGTAGGAGAAGGTATTCTCTGAGTTGTAGGCCTTGTGGCAAGGCTGAGGTAGGGCTTGTTAGCCTAAGTTATAGGAATGTGGAAACATTCTGAGTTGTAGAAATCCTTCTGGATTCTTAGCTGTAGGATCTGAGGATCTAGGATAAAGGAAGAAGTTAGGCCGAATCTAGCATACTGCTGGATAGGTGAAGGGGGAAAGTGGATGTACCCAGACCTTGGGGAACCACTATAAATACTGTGTGCAATCTGTGAATTGTGTAGCTGTAGAATCTGTGATTGTGTGTGCTGAGTTTGCTGCAGAATTTTCTGTTTTATATTACAGTATTGTAGTGATATTCTGTCTTAATTTTAAAACAAGAATTAGAACCTATTCACCCCCCCTCTAGGTGTTTAGGTAGTCTTGAAAGTAAAACTATCAACCCGGGAATAGAGATATCGCTGCCGGTAAGTCGATGAGCTCGACATTGGAACTAGTGCACGATCATAGTATCTAGTACGCATGACCACTGGTCATGCGCCACTAATCGTGCGCACTTTTCTCCACTTTTCCAAGTTCTGCCTAGGGAAACTGCACGACCATTGGACTTAGTGCGCACGACCACTGGTCGTGCGCCGCTGCTCGTGCGCATTTATCCCATTTTTCTAGAGTTCTGCAATTGTTAATCGCACGATCATGATATCTAGTGTGCACGACCACTGGTCGTGCGCCATTGATCGTGCGGGCGGGTGCAGTTCCGTCTTTTTCTTTTGTAGCCATCCGATGCTTCCTTAAATTTGATCCAAGGGCCAAGGATCTTCCGCCCAATGGCCTTTATTAGGGCTGAGAGTGTCTTTCCCCTCATTTTCTCATCTTATAGAGAGAGAGAGAGTTAGGGTTGGAGAGGAAGTTAAGGGAGGAGGAAGGAGAGAGCTTTCTTCCACCATTGACGGAGCTTCAGAGCTCCGATCGTCGTTCCAAGACCAGATCCGTGGAGAGGGCGTGGAGACGCTCGTGTCAATCTGTTCTAAGCAAGGATTCCATGGATAGGAAGAGGGGTCGTACGGTAACGACATTTCTCCTCTCGGTTTCTAGGATGCGTGCATAACATCTTTTTCTTTCTTGCTTTTCAAGCTTTTGGGCACTAAATCTCTCAAATGAGAGGGTTTGGGTCTCCATGGTTCATGAGGAACCATCGGATCAATTGTGTCCGTCCCCGGCATGATATTGCAATAGAAATCCGCTCCATTAGTGGATTAGGCATTGTGGGTGAAGCCGTAGTCGCGACCGTTATTCCGACTCGGTGATGTTGCATAGCAAGCCTTAAGGATTTTGTAGAAATCCGTTGCGTCAAGATGCTGTTTGTGATATATGTATTTCTCCCCTTTTTCAAGTGAGTACGTGTATCCAGAACCGGTCAAATTTAGCTCTGCGTTGGTGGTAGATGGTTTCCTTGGTGCGCGGAAACGTTGTAGTATGAATGATGGATTAGGGTGAGAATGGTTGTGGATTGTGATGTGCTAAGGTGCGGCTTTGTCTCCGTGGTCGGTTGGCTATCCCATGACGTTCAAGTCATGTGGAGAGAGTGTCCCGGCGGTACAAGTCCCCTTCTGTGAGACTGACGAAAACGCAAAGCATAAGACAAGCCCGAGCCATGAAGCCCACGAGCGGGTGGGGTCCAACAAGGGTTCTTAGAATTGGTTTGTTTGTGAGACGGAATCCTGACGTGAGAAGTCAGAGTTTGCAGTAAAGCCTGGGTCTAAGACCCACGAGCGGGTGGAGCCTTGGCAAGATTTCCGTGTGGCGGCTTGTATGCCGTTAGGGGAATTGCAGTACCCTTTTTGTTTGCGGCTTGACGCCGATGGGGAAATTGGAAGTACCCAGTTGTTTTGTTATGATGATATGCTAGATGCATATGTGATAGGGTTCCTTGGGTGAAACCTAGGATTGCATACATGCTGCTTTACATTTTTATGTATATTGCGTACGAAGTGTTGACCTGCAGGGTGATGGAGTGCCCCGGGGTCCACTAGGGGCGGCCGGTAGGAGATGTGTTGGTTACACAACTGAGGTCAGCCTTTGCTGACCCACGTTACTACCAATTTTTACAGGGTAGGGATCGTAAGCGGGAGCAAGCTCGCCGGCCAAAAAGGCCTAAGTCTCATGAAGTGACTACCATGCTTGTTAGCTTATTATCTTTTTAAGTGATGCTCCATGTTATAGATATTTCTGACTTGCAGGCCGAGGTAGCCTAGGAGTGCTTTTGCACATTGATGGTTGACATTGTTGTCATTCAGTTTTGGACTTATTTTCTGTAAGGCCTTAAGGCCATATTTTTTTGATACTCCCGACTTCTGGTGGATAACTTTTAGTTGTTGTTGGTATGTTTCCACTATTGGTTTATTCTGAGTTTTGTGCTGGGTAGTAAATATCATATTTTAACGCTAAAGTTGTGGCGTTTGTATGTTGTGGGGCCCCGACCGGACCCATATTATATGGTCATTATAGGGGAGGTGTTACAATTTGATATCAGAGGGAGTTCGATGTCCAAGGAAAGGATTCGTGGTCGAATGTCATAATCGGATCGCGTAAGAGAAGTTATCCACATAGGAGTATTGCGGGACCTTGAGTGTATTTTTGTTTGAGTCTTGCGATTAGAGACTAATGTGTGTTTACCTTGCTTTTGCTAAGAGTGCAAGCTGCAAGGTAGGGACATCAAGGCCACGATAAGAGCCTTCGGCGAGTAGTGCTACTGCTCCAGGTATATTGGGCATGGGGTAACCCCCTCCGATTTCTGTCGCATGCTTGTAGAAGCAATGGTAGTAGCCCAAGCTGCAGCGGCATCGCAAGTTATGACCCCGGTTGCACAGGTAGCAACTCCTGCTACCCCGGATGTGGAAACAACCATGTCAGGTGGAGGAGCCAGGAAAGAAGAGCCGTTGGCTGAAAGGGTGGATGTCGGGCACAGAGACAGACAAAAGTATTTCTTAGGCTTCCATCCTTAAATGTTTAAGGGAGTCAGCACGCCGACCGATGCAGAGGATTGGTGGGAAAGGATTCAAGAACTTCTGAGGGTGGCAGAGATGCTAGAGGAGAAGAAATCTGAGTTTGCAGCCTTCATGTTGGAAGGAGGCACTAAGTTGTGGTGAGTGAGCCATAACGGTCGGCAGTTTCCTGGACGCACCCCGTCCATTGAAGAGTTCGGGAACTCTTTCTTGAAGAATTACATTCCTACATCGACGAGGTTAGCCCTTCAGAGGTAATTTCTGCACTTGGTGCAGTAGGACAAGACAATGGTTGATTATGTTTAGGAGTTCACTTGGTTGGGTCGTTATGCTGAAACGACCATGGTAGAGGATGAGGAGAGGGACAACCTCTTATACCACAGATTGAGGGTGAATCTGAGGCAACCCCTCATATTTATGAAGAGCGCTGGTTTCAATGAGCTAGTTTAGGCTTCCAGAACATTAGAGAACGATATGGAGCGAACCAAACATTGTAAGGGTTTTGCAGCCAATCAAGGGAAGGGAAGCCTTCTCAAACGCAAGCGAAGTCTAAAGGGAACAGGTGGAAGAAGAAACCTTATCCTTTCAATCTAGGTGAGAAAAGTAACATGACATCTGGAGGGTCTTGCTTCAAGGGACCACCATCATGCTTCAAGTATGGCAAGCCAGGCCACATAGTTTGATTTTGCACTGAAGGTGGCGCGGAGCAGGAGCCAAGGCAAGAGAAGTTGGTGCGCTCTGGGCCCGGTGTGGCGAATAAGGGAAAGATGGAGGAGTCGAGCGCTTCACAGTTTCAACCAGTGCAGCCATGGGCCTATAACCTTGGGCAGCAGGAAGCGATCCCCCAGCCTGATTTAGTGACAGGTATGAGAAAATTTAAGTTGATCTTTTACTTTAGACCTTCAGGATCGTTTACATTTGTTGCCTATGTTTTAGGCCTTGTGTTAGTTTCAAGATACCCTGCTAGGGTATTGTTTGATATGGGAGAGTTGCACTCCTTTCTTGCGAAAAGATTTATCCGGAGGATTGGAGTTGAGTCATTCTCGTTGGACGCAGTATAAGACCCCCCCCCCCCTCCCGAAACACAAGACATGACACAAGGGGAGTCTTATGCCCAGAACAGCCGCCTTGTGGTAGCGCTAGCACTCGGGCTAACCTATACCACAAGATGCTTATCCTACCGGCTATAACCAATATCAAACATCGCCAACCTAACCAAACATATAATCAGAAGTCAATCCACACATAATCATATAGTCCAAAAGTACAACAAATAGAAGAAGCTTCAACAAGCTTCTAAAGTATCAGAGTATGAGAAAAATTTGCCCAAAGGGGCTACATAAAGAGTCTCTCAAAGATTCACATCAGTCACTGACGGTAGCGAGGGCACCGTCTCTTCAGGCCCTGTCGTCCTAGCCTTGCTGTCCCGCTGCATAACCTGCTACTGCTATGTCTGCGGGGTTTCCTCCTAAAAAGGAAGATTTGGCAACCGTTAGTCATAAAGACTAAGTGGCTATCACATCCGCTCCCCCAGCGACTCCTCAGCACCGGGCGGAGAAAGGAACAAGGGTACAATATATTTATATAAGCAGTAGTACAAACAGGTGGTAAATTGTGAACAATATCAATGTATATAAAGCAGCACAATAAATGAGCAAACCATTTACTCTAACAGTTCTATCATCTATAGCAAATTATGAAAGTGTAAAGCTACAATAGAAAGCAACTCAATTTATATAAATGCCCATACAGACATATAAGTTGAGGATCGGCTCAACAGTAAAGTAACTCATCGTATAAGAGTGCCCATACAAACTTATTCAATGAGGATCTTGTGAATGTAATGTATTAATGATATGAATGCAATGAAATGTCTCACCCATGATCACACATAAGTAATTGCTATGCCGACAAATACTTGTAGTTCCCACTTTTCGAGCAGGTAACTAACCTCTCAGGCATCAACCATCGTGGCCAGATGGTGACAGTGGAGCGGGCATCTCCACTATTGGACTGGAATCCACACTACCTATCCTAGGCCTCCATACGCCTTAACGCTAAAAACACAACAGCGGAGCTCACATGCGTACTATGGCTCAGCAGGAGTCTCGGGTAGATGTGCACCGAGAACCAAGCCCCGAACTAACCTATGATGTGACCTGGAAGGAGCCTCGGAAGAAGCACAAGGACCAAGCCCAACCATTCACTTGGCACGGAAGGAGCCCCGGGAATGAGCACCGAGGACCAAGCCCAACCGCCCAAGGTCTAACCGTCAACTCCCGTCGGTGTGACGACTAGAGAGCCAATAGACCTACCACACTATCCTTAACCCAAGATTACGACACCACATGTCGACTCACACTGCATGCAATTTTACGTCTCGAGCTCAACAGCACACAAGGGCTCCTCACCGAGTCCCTTATCAACACAATCGAACAAGTGCGGCAAACACTCACGCACTATCAACCCTTCCACATTTTCTTACATCCAAGCATTCAAGGGTTCCTTGTAAACCTTAGGTGGCAAGCCACCTAGTACAACATAACATCAATCACTACTACCCGTAGAGAGACACGACCCTACGAAGTGGACTACAATACACGTTCTATTGACCATATGTATCCCACAAGTATGCACTAACCTTATTCAATCTTCTTTCACATAATATTCATCGCTTTGCTATTGTCAAGCTCATCCTTACTGGTTCACATAACTTATTTGTTTATACAATCCAACTCATCAACCCACTAGTTCACATAAGGATCTATCAACCATCTCACAACAATCCCTCTATCACCTCCTATCATGGATTTACTTAAACCTGTGAAAAAAACATGCAAGAAATGAGTAAAGTACAGAAATTCAAACAGGGATTTCTAATGCTACAGGAATCCGGTGAAAACATTTAACCACTCATTGGAAAGGTATTTCCAAGGGCTACGACTTTTGTATTTGGTCCCTCACCCAGATCAGAATGTAACACACTTGAAATCGGCTTCAAAGTCTGTTATGTACAGATTACAGTTTCTACACGCTTAGCTTGACAACCATCAATTTCGATAAGACTTTACTGTGGCTACAGACTTCTCCTGAAGACGTGTAACAACTCGTTGGAAAGGTATTTCCATGGGCTACGACTTTCGTGTTTAGTTGAAAGCCCAGATCTAGCCATATCATATCTGAATATGGCTACGAAGATCGCTGTGTGCAGAACACAGATTTCTGCATGCATCTTAAGCCGAAATAAATGGCATCGGTCCGTCTTCCTCCTCTAGCCGATCTTCCCAAATCACCTCCAGAACTTCTCCTCACTTATTCACCCTCGTAAGGCCATGTCTCTTCACGAAACCAGTCCACCTCCTACTCAAGAAGAGGGGAGAGGTTGAAGACACCACTACCCATAGAGCACAAGCCCTAGAATGGCCTCTTCCTAGGAAATCACCATCTCGCAAGTCAAGACTCTTTTGAGTTGACATCTCACCTAGAAATATCTACAGATCTAACAACAAGGGAGAGGGGAGGAAGCTCACCTCATTTCCGGCATTTCCACCATTTCCGGTAAAGGATCTCGTCACCCTTCTCGATGGCATCTTCTTCTCCTCGGCGGCAGTGGTTCTTCACAGATGAAGGTTGGCTCCAGCACCAGACTCTCCACAGAAATGGCTTGGGAAGAGGATGAAAAACGGCTAGGATTTCAGAAATCCTATATATATGGAACCAACACGGGTAGGGACACGCCCATGTCCCTACCCGTGTCCTGCTCAGGCGAAGCGTCGTCGACGGTTCGTCTGTTGTTTGGACACACAAACACGGGTAGGGACACACCCGTGTCTCTACCCGTGTCCATGCTTGTGTCCTACATGTGTCAACGTGACACAACCGTGTTCATGCCCGTGTCCTACCCGTGTCCTGCTCGGGAAACCTGACCGGCTTCCTGGAGACATTCACACGGGTAGGGACACGCCCGTGTCTCTACCCGTGTCCTACTTGGGAAAAACTTGGACATATGTACACGGGTAGGGACACGCCCGTGTCTCTACCTGTGTCCTGCTCGGGAAACCCAATCGACGATGTTTGTTACACACACGGGTAGGACACGCCTGTGCCCCTACCCGTGTCCACATATACATGGGTAGGGACACACCCGTGTCATTACCCGTGTCCTTCTCTAGAAATTCCACAAATTTCCAGTCCTGACACTATAGTACTACACTGGTATGGACACGCCCGTGTCACTACCCGTGTCCTACTCTGGACATAATTTCACCTCCCTTACACAAGTTTAAGCCTAGTTTACAGCACTCCCTGAGCCCAAGTCAGCTCCCCTAACTTAAAAAAATGCGTACGAGGGGCCTAGCGCGAATCGAGACGTTACAAATCCTATAAACAAAATAAAAGATTTCGTCCCCAAAATCAGGCTAAGGCTTTGGGGAGAAAAAAAGCATGAAATAAAATAGACATATGATTTTTAAATATTACCTTGATGAAATAACTCCGGGTAACGCTTTTGCATCAAGTCCACCGGATCCCATGTATACTCATCTTTCCCATGGTTAGACCACAACACCTTGACCAAAGGAACACTCTTGCGGCGCAAAATTCTTGTCTCGTTGTCTACTATCCGCACCGGCTCCAGTCGCACAGATCTATCAGTGGCTACTTCTCCATCAGCGGTGGGGATATGTTGATCGGGCCGCAACAGCGCCTTTCGGAGAGACGACACATGGAACACGTTATGAAGATTCTCCAGCTCTGGTGGTAACTCCAACCGGTAGTCCAAAGGGCCAATCCTCTCCAATACGGTGTAAGGTCCAACGTACCTTTGGTTGAGCTTCTTCATACCACGTACCCGTGACACTCCATGCATCGGCCAGATTTTTAGAAACGCTTTGTCACCCACCTAAAATTCCACCACCCGGTGCTTCGCTTTATAATATTTAGCCTGCCGACTTTGAGCCTCAAGCATGCGGTCCCGTATTAGTCTAACCTCCGCATCAGTGTCATCGATGTATTCAATACCCAAAACCTTCAGGTCTTCATCTTGTACCCAAGACAAGGGTGTTCTACACCTTCTTCCGTAAAGGGCTAATGGGGTGCCATCCCGATACTCGCCTGGTGACTGTTGTTATAGGAAAATTCCACCAGGGGTAAGAGCCTTTCCCACGGCTCTCCTCTATCCAACACAAACAGTCTCAATAGGTTCTCCGATGTTCTGATGGTACTCTCAGACTGCCTATCCGACTGAGGATGGAATGTTGTACTAAAGGAAATACGTGAACCGAGGTATGCCTGTACGACCCTCCATTCCTTAGAGGTAAACCGAACATCCCGATCAAAAATAATTGTCTTTGTCACACCATGATAAAGTACGAACTGCTACACAAAGAGGCATACCAAAACATCCACATGAGCTTCTTTCTTCATAGGGATAAACCGGGCTACTTTCGTCAGGCGGTCAATGATTACCCATACTGAATCATTCCCTGAGCGTGAGCGAGGAAAATCGTGGACGAAGTCCATGGAGACATCCTCGAACTTCCACTCGGGGATGGGCAATGACTGTAATAATCCACCGGGGCTCCTGCATTCTGCCTTCACCCTTTGATAGGCCTCGTAGTGCGTAACAAAATATCAGACTTCCCTCTTCATTCCCAGCCAACACATGGTCTTCCGCAAGTCGGCGTACATCTTGGCAATCCCAGGATGCATAGAATACTGAGTGCAGTGTGCCTCTCTCAGGATATCTTCCCAAATTTTATCGCCTTTGGGAATGTAAATCCGGCCACGGAGATGAACGAGGCCGTCTTTTAAGGAATACTCGTAAGTAGACCCATCTTTAATTGACTTGATTGTCGGGGCCAGAGCTGCATCCTTTCCTTGCTCCGCCCGGATTCGGTCTCAAATATCACAAACTATGCTCATCGCGGTTAATTACTCTGTATACCTTTCCGATTGGTCTTTATATACCAGGGTGATCTCCATCTCTTCGAGCATCCGGGATAACTCCATCCTCATCAATCGGGACTCCGAGTTCGATTCCGGTAACTTTCTGCTCAAAGCATCAGCTATGGAATTTGTTTTTTCGGGGTAGTAGTTCAAAGTGAATTCATAATCACATAAAAACTCTAACCACCGCCGTTGTCTCAAATTCAATTCCTTCTATCTATGTAAGTAATTTAGATTCTTGTGGTCTGAAAAGAGTTCGCAGTGGACGCCGTATAGATAGTGTCTCTAAATCTTCAAAGAAAACACCACCGCTCCCAATTCTAGATCATGTACCGGGTTTTTCCATGCTTCTTCAGCTGTCTTGAAGCATATGCAATCACATGCCCGTGCTTCATCAATACCGCTCCCATTCCTTAATACGACCCGTTAGTGTAAACTTGAAATCCTTCCTTCCCAGATGGAAGGGCTTGGATGGGTGCGGATGTAAGCCGGTCCATTAGTTCCTGAAACGCAGCTTCACACTAGGGTGTCCACTCATACGACACACCTTTCTTTTTCAGCGTAGTAAGAGGAAGGGAATTCTTTGAGAACCCTTTTACAAACTTGCGATAGTACCCGACAAGTCCAATGAAGGTCCGCACATCGGCTGCTGAATTCAAGGGCAACCACTCCTTCACGACATACACTTTGGCCGGATCCACATCTAACCCAGCCCCACTAATCACATGGTCCAAGAAGGCAACCTCTTGGATCCAAAATTCGCACTTGCTGAACTTGGCAAACACGGCGTGCTCTTTTAGCTTCTTTAGTACCAAGGTCAGATGTACGACATGCTCTTACTCCGCCTTAGAGTAGACCAAAATGTCATCGATGAAAATGATGACGAAGACATCTAGATAAGGCTCTAATACTTTGTTCATCAAGCTCATGAAAGCTGAAGGGGAATTTGTGAGCCCAAACGACATCACAGTGAACTCGTACAAGCCGTACCTTGAGCTAAAGGCCATTTTCTGAATGTCCTCCTCCTGTATTCTAAACTGATAATACCCTGAGCGCAAATTCAATTTGGAAAACCAATGCACTCCTACCAATTGGTCGAACAACTCATCGATCCAAGGTAGCGGATAGGTGTTCCGTACCGTTAGTCGGTTGAGCTCCCGATAGTCTATACATAATTGCAAGGTTCCATCCTTCTTCTTAACAAATAGAACAGGGGCTCCCCAAGGTGATGAGCTGGGGCGAACAAACACTGATTCTACTAACTCTTGCAACTGAACTCTAAACTCTGTGAGTTCCTTCGGGGCCATCCGGTAAGGGGTCCTGGAGACGGGCTTGTCTCCTAGTACTAGCTTAATTTGAAAATCCACTTCTCTATCTGGGGGTAATCCCAGCAATTTCTCAGGAAATACCTCGGGAAAATCTCGCACCACTCACACGTCCTTCATATCTATTTTTGTCTCCTTCAATTCAAAACATATCATGTGAACTTCATCCCCTCTCATGTGAGCTTTCAAGGCCTGAATTGAAGACGATAACAAACGAGGCGCAAATTTTATACCTTGAAAGATGACATCAGTGTCTCCATGTCTCATGTAAATTCGCTTCTCCGCGCAGTCAATTCTTGCGTAGTGCCAATCCAGCCATGTCATGCCCAGAATGAGATCGAATTCTGGTATTCTCAAAACTGTGGCAGGGGTATCAAAGGTCTTTCCCCCAATGAGTATCTCCAATTCGCACTTGGGGTTGTAGTCATCTCAGAGTCGTCTGGGAGGCATACTCTTCGAGCAATACCAGTGAAGTATTGCACTCCTTCTAGGTCTTTAATGAAGTCCACAGACAAAAATGAGTGTAAGGCACCGGTATCAAATAACGTATAGGCCGGTTTCCCGTCGACCACCACAGTGCTTAAGTACCAATAGTAATACTCAAAGCTAGATATCTAGTATGTATTAAGCAACTTAAGATTAATAGTAAAAATGTGATAACTAACTACAACATACCTGCAATCACCTCCTAAGGGTTCCGCTCCTGTGTCATATCCAGTGCGAACACCTGATTCCGAGCAGTTCCAGGGTTTTCTCCTCGTAGTCCTCGTCCTTTACCATGCATATGTCCCCACCCTCGAGGAGCTGCTGGAGGGGGAAGAGCAAGAGGCACATTTCCAAACATTTGTGGGAAGTAGCGTCGAATGTGTCCCAATTGGTTGCATTTGAAGTACACTCGCTTATGTCGCCCCCCGGGTTACTGAAACTGTTGAGGCTTTTTTGGTGGAGGCAATGCTGGCGGCTGTGGAACTGGGTGCTCCACTCTAAAATTCTGGTGGAAACGCCTGTGAAAGTGAGGGTAAGATCTACCTTTACTCTAGAGGGGGGGGGGGTGAATAGAGTATATTAAAATAATTTTGCAAATTAAAAATTAATTGGCAGTGGAAGACTTGATTTATTTATAAGTGTATTGTGCTTGCAGTAAATAAAACTAAGTAAGCAAGAAACAAAAACAGAGCACACATCAAATAAAATACAGGCAACTAGAAGAAATATGGATCTATAGTGGTTCCCCAATCAACATGGGTACATCCACTCTTCTACAACCCTAGGTAGGAATCCACTGCAGGAATAGTTGATCAGGTGTCCTGGGCACCAATGAGCTTTTGATAAGGTTCTCAAAAACCAAACCAGATTTTTTGATCAGGTGTCTTGCCACCACTGAGTTTTGACAAGGTCTCAGAAACCAAACACAAAACTTTTGAAGGGAGTTTTGAGAAACCCTTTTACACCAAAGAAAAATAAAAGGGTGAAGTTTTTCTTCTCTGTTCAACAGTCAAAGAGAAGACTAGTGGATTGATATTGTCAATGCTCCCCCTGAGATTTGCAGTTGTTCAGGAAGAGAAGCTTTGCACAGGGTGATATGCCTTCAGAATAATTGAGATCTCCAGCAAAGAATGATTTCAGCAAAGACTGAAATGTGTTGTGTCTGGAGTCTTGATTGATGAAGCCTTGAACAATTGAAATCAGAGATGAGAAACTGTAATCCTGTAGTTCTTGTGTGTCTCACAGATCTCAGATGATTGTTCTTAATTTTTCTCTTGTTGTCTGTTATTCTGTTTTGATGATTATTGTCTGAAAAGATATATTGAAATCCAATCTTCTAGACAGCCGTTAGCCAGTCATAAATGACTTCCTTAATTGATATCTGTCTCTGGAGGAAAGTCCTAAGAATCATTCTCCTTTAGTCTCCTTGAAACTTGCTCCAAATTAATTAAAACAGCTACAAAATCCTTTGCATTAACTCCTGGATATGAATAAATTTGAATTCCATAACTGATTGAATTTGAAATCTTGAAATCGTTGATCTCTCAAGAAAATCGTTAATCTGAGCTCGACTACCGTCGACCTGAGCTCAGAGACTGGAACTTGACTTGAAACAGAAATCGTTGATCTGATCTCGATTATCGTCAATCTAAGCTCAGAGATCTGGATTTCGGCTAGAGACAGAAACGTCAATCTGAGCTCGAAGATCGTCGAACCGAGTTCGATGACTCGTTGAAATGAGCTCAGAGATAGTCGAACTGAGTTCGACGCCTCGTCGATCTGAGCTCGACGATAATTTCCTTAGTCCTCTGCACTTGTAATCTGAACTAGAAGGTCTTGGGGGCAGCTTTCAAACCTAAGTTCTAAGCCTTAGACCTATTCTAGTTGACCTTTAAAACTATACAATGAGGTCAAGACACATTCCTAAGGACATAGTGATCCTTACCCAAATCAATAATAGGGTTTTCCAACAATCTCCCCCTATTTGGGTTAGAATTACTAATTACATGACATAGGAATAAAAAAGCATACAAGAAGAAACAAAAGCAAATACAACATTGCAGAATAATGAAATGCAGTATTGCAGAAGCAAATATAATCACAGCAGATTGTCAGAGAGATATATATACTATTCAGCTTACACAATTAGTCCTTTTCTTTTCTCTTTTTGAATAAGATTTCTCTGTTGGGATCTTCAGCTTCCTTCTTGGATCTTCTGTCATCAGCAGCACCTAGGGAGGTTTGATATTTGGGTCTGGGAACAACAGCCTCTGGGTGCAGCTTCAAGTAACTCTCTGGATCAAAGAATTTTCTGGAGGAGTATCTCTCAAATTCTTTCTTTCTTTGCTCAGATAAAGTAGTGATGTTTGAGGTATCTCTCCCTTATTCTCTTGCATTCTTTAATTGATCTAAAGCAGCTAATTCTTTAATTGTTGTTGTCCAAGAGATAGGATTATTCTCTGGATCTTCAAAGGGAACAGGAGGTTCATATCTATTGATTGTATCAATAGGAGGAGCTCTTGAAGTAACAATTTCTTTAAGCTTGTAAGGGAAAGGACCAGAAGTTGAATCAATGGGGCCTTGTCCTTCCCTGTGATAAGGATGTTGTCTTGATTGTCCTCTGGAATAAACTCTGTATCCTCTTTGATTTCCTCTATATTGGCCTCTTCTGGATTGATAGCCTCTTTGTTGATTTCCTCTGGATTGTGATCTATCTTGAGTTTGAGAGGAACTTTGAGTTGCAGCATAAGAGGTTTGTGAAGAAGAACTTCCACCAGTTCCTGCATCTAGAGAGGGAGGAGGAGGAGGATTATGGTGAGATTTCCCTTTGTCATACTTCCTCCTCTTCTTTATAGCCTTCAATTGGTTCTTAGAAAACTGCATCCAGGGATCAATTATTGGACAGTCATGTAGAATATAATAAGGAATATCATTATCATTTTTCACTTTCTCTAGAGGGACTCTCTTCAAGGATTTGCTTCTGGTTTTCTCCTTCCTTGCAATGGTTGCAGAGGAGTCATCAGAATCAGTTCTAAATTTGTCACTGTCTGATCTTTGAGGATTGTCATACATCTCATCAATCCTTTTAATATATTCTTTCTGTTGTTTAGATTGTTCAGTTGAAGCAGCAGCAGCAGTAATAAAATCAGTGAAAGAAGCTGGAGCAAAAGCAGAAGTAGCAACACTGGCGGAAACAGAAGTAGCAATAGAAATAGTACTAACAACAGAAATAACAACACTAACAGCTGGAGCAGCAGGAACATCAGAAACAACAATAACTACAGCAGCAGATTCTGAAACAAAAGCTAGAACAACAGGCTCAACAACAATAATAGCAGTCTCTGAATCATTAGCCTCTGTCATCATCAAATCATTAGCAATATAAAAACTAACTTCATCAGCAGCAGCATCAACACACACAGTATCAGCAGAAGTAACAATTTCCACAGCCTTGATAGAATTGATATATGAAGATATCAAGCTGGGATCACATTTAGAGACAGGCACAATGGCCTTAGTAAGATCTTCAGCTTCTTGAGCTGGAAGATATCTTCTATGGAGAGCATCAAATTCTAAAAGCAGTGACCTAAAGTCAACTGAACTGAAGGATAGTACTGGAGCTGGGGCTGGAGCAACTGGCACTTCTTAATCTGGAGCAGACAACATCTCTTCTTCATGTGGCATCTCCCCCTGCCTGGATTCAGTTGAAACTTGATCAAGGCACCCCACAGAAGGGATTGCTTGAGGATGATGGAAAGAAGAAAGCCTGGCAGATAATTCATTGATAGAGTTAAGAAGTGGAGCCATGGAGGTCTCCAGCAAGAGTGCTAGCCTGGGAGCTAACATCTCATAAAGCTTATCTATAAGGGCATGAAGATCTACTTGCTCAAGGGATGCTTGAGTAGAGGTAGAAGAGAATGTTACAGAAGTTGATGGAGTTGGTGGAGCTGTAGGTATGTTGAGAGATGATGTGAATGGCAGTGGGATGGATGGTTGAGAAATGGGAATGGTGGTGAGGGATGTCACTGGAATGGAAATGGATGGGGTGAAGGATGGCTGAGCAAGAATATCTTGAAGCAATTGTTGGTAAGAAGTAGAAGATGATGGGGGATCAAGAGGTGATGAAAGAGAATCATCCATAAAGGAATCATCTAAGAGATTAAATGAGGGAAAATGGATAGATGAATCAATGTCAAGAGGGGGATAAAAATGTAGAGGATGGAATTGCTCTTTATGAGTGGCTGGTGGTGGTGAAGAGATAAATGGAGATGGAGTTGAGATGGGAGATGAAGTAGTGATGGGGGATGAAATTGAAATGGTGATGGTGGATGTAGGGATGGTTGAAGAAACAAGAGGTGGAGATGGTGGAGATGAGGAGGAGGCAGACAATTCTTCCAGGGGGCAGTTGCCTGAGGGGAAGTGACTTGTACAGTCCTTGTGCATGAGTTGAGGTAACTGTTGGACCCCTGTTGGGTTTGGCAATTTTCCTGTCCCACTTTCCAAAGAGAGCACAGGAGAGTCTCTTGGAGGCATTGATGTGCATACCACTGGAATCAAGCAGTTGGGGGCATCTGTTATGCAGAAACATGCCTAATATCCTCCCAAAATTAACAAAATTCTTGTTAATCTTCTTCTTAATTAAATCAAAGAATATCTCTCCCCAATTCAAATGTTTCTTATCAACTAAGGCACCCATCAAATAGAATTGATACCTAGATATAGTATCATGAGCAGAATGCTTTGCTAACAGTACCTTTCCCACAACATCAGCTAAAAATCTGTACTCCACTGATAGATTTTTCTTAAGCAACTTATTAGGGTTTGCTGCTGAGTGACCCATTCTATCCAACATACTAGAAAATTCCTCTCTAGGCAATTCTACTGAATCATGCCCAGTGCTCAATTGGAAAACTTATGTTAGGAGTGCAGGAGTTAGGGGTACCTGTGTTCCTGAAATTGTTCCAATCACTGTGTTTTGATCCAAGTTGTGTGCTGTATACACCCATTCATTAATCTCATCTACAGCCAATTTCATCCTTGTAGACATGATAGGAACCAACTGTTGTTCCTTGAACAGTTCCAGAATATCCTTGAAGATTTGATCACTTCCTTCGAATGAATCCATGTCGATGTCGAAACCGGTGTCGAACTTCATTGCTGCTAAGACGGCAATAGAGACCGCCATGTTTACCTGCAAAAATGAACAAACAAGACCAAGTACAGAGAGGTTTGTAGGGAAAGAAAAGCTCTGCAGAAAGTATGAAAGCGCAAAAGGAGAACGACGACCAAAAAATGAATTTTATATCAGGGTTCGACTCTTAAAAGGAAAGATCGTGGAACTCAGTTCGATGATCTGGGCTTCTAAAGAAATCTGAAAGGTCTTCAACATCGTCAATCTCCGTTCGATGATATTGGAGAGCGTCGAGCTCCGTTCGACGATCTTTGACCGGAAAGAGATAGACTAGCACTATCTGGAAAACGCTGAACTCCGGTCGACGATTTCTGAGAACGTCGATCTCCGTTCGACGATCTTTGATAGAAACGTCGAGCGCAGTTCAGAGATAAGAAATAACGTATAGACACTAGAAAAATAAAGTTTTTAGCCTAGTCTTGGTCAATTTTAAGGTTTTAAAATCTTGGATCTTAATTTAAACTTCCTCCATCTAACATTCCTAACTGATTCAGGAAGAATGTGTGTTTCTTTTCATCCAAGGGTTTGGTGAAAATATCTCCCCTTTGCAAATCAATTGGGATATATTGAAGTTCAATTTTATTTTTCTCAACATTATCTCTTAAAAAGTGATGCTTAATCTCTATATGTTTTGTCCTACTATGGAGGACTGGATTTTGGGCTATAAAAATAACACTGGTGTTATCACAAAATATTTTTTACTTATCTAAGTTGTAACCATAGTCTAGGAGCTGATTTTGAATCCATAATATCTGTGAGCAACAACTGCCTGCTGCCATGTATTCACCTTCAACAGTTTATGTGGACACAGATGTTTGTTTCTTACAAAACCAGGAGGCAAGTCTATCACCAAGAAACTGACAAGTTCCACTGTTGCTTTTCCTGTCTACTCTACATCCAGCATAATCAGCATCTGAAAATTTAGTTAATTCAAATCCTGAATCTTTTGGATACCAGAGACCTAGATTTGGACAACTTTTAACATACCTAAGAATCCTTTTTACTAATGTTAGGTGTGACTCTCTAGGGCTTACTTGGAATCTAGCACATATACATGTAGCAAACATTATGTCAGATCTACTAGCTTTAAGGTACAATAAAGAGCAATCATTACTCTATATATTGTCTGATCAACGGGTTTCCCATGTTCATCAGCATCTAATACATCATTAGTAGGCATAGGTGTTTTCATGCAGGATGCTTCAGACATACCAAATTTCTTAACCAACTCTTTTGCATACTTGGTTTGAGAAATGAATATGCCATCAGCATGCTGTTTGACTTGCAGTCCTAGAAAGAAGGAAAGCTCACCCATGCTACTCATTTCAAATTTAGAATGCATTAGGTTGGAAAACCTCTTGCACAAATTTGAATCAGTAGATCCAAAGATAATATCATCTACATAAATTTGTACTAGTAGGGTATTAGACTTATGGGTTCTAATAAAAAGAGTTTGGTCTACTCTACCCCTTATAAAATCATTTTCCAAAAGAAAGCATGCTAAGGTCTCATACCATGCTCTAGGAGCTTGCTTGAGACCATACAATGTTTTATGCAATTTAAAAACATAATCAGGATGAGTTAGAGAGATAAAACCTGGGGGTTGTCTAACATAGACTTCTTCCTTGATATCTCCATTGAGAAATGCACTCTTTACATCCATTTGATAGACCTTGAATCCCTTGTGAGCTGCATAAGCTAGAAATATTCTTATGGCCTCCAACCTTGCAACTGGTGCAAAGGTCTGGTCATAATCTATTCCTTCTTCTTTTGAGTATCCTTGTGCAACTTGCCTTGCCTTGTTCCTTACAATAATTTCTTAATCATCCAGTTTGTTCCTGAACACCCATTTTGTTCCAACAATGGAGTGATCCTTTGGCCTTGGCACTAGCTCCCAAACTTTGTTCCTTTCAAATTGATGCAGCTCCTCTTGCATTATAATGATGCAGTGTGGATCTTGTTCTGCATCTTGTATGGATTGAGACTCAATTTGAGATAAAAAGCAGGTGTGCATCAGGCTTTGGTTGACCTGATTTCTGGTTTACACACCAGCTGAGATGTCTCCAATCACTTGGGAGATTGGATGATCTCTTGATGTTACTAAATCAACAGGGGGTGTTGATTGTTCACCAACCTATGTTGTTGTTTCCTATTATGGAACAACAACTGGCTCTTCAATATGATTCTCACCAAGATGTTGAATATCCTCTTCATCTTCACTACTTTCACCTCTTTGTTGGATAGGTGAATGTGTTGTATCCTTTTCTATAATGTGTAACCTGTTCAAATTTTCTGAAAGAGAATGCACCTGCAAAGGTTCTATGGTAGAAGTATTCTTCTCTTTATAAGACATGTTAGTTTCATCAAATGATACATGTACAGATTCTTCAATTTTAAGAGATGATTTGTTATACACCCTATAAGCCTTACTGATCATGGAGTATCCCAGAAACACTCCTTCATCAGCTTTGGCTTGAAATTTTGCTATGTATTTCTTGTCATTATTGTGAATGTAACAAATGCAACCAAAATTTTTGAAATAATCTACTTTAGGTTTCTTCCCTTTGAGTAATTCATAGGGAGTCTTTTCCTTCAGCTTATGTATCAAACTTCTATTCAACACATAGTTTGAGGTGTTCACCTCCTCTGCCCAAAAGGATAAAGGAAGGTGAGCATCTGCCAACAATATAGTAGCAGATTCAATAAGGGTTCTATTTTTTCTTTCAGCTACCCCATTTTGTTGAGGAGTTCTAGGAGCTGAGAAAGTGTACCTGATCCCTTCACTCTGACAGAACTCTTGCATAAGAAGAGAATCAAACTCTTCCCCATGAAAACTTCTGATCAGGGCAATGTGATTATTGAACTCAATCTGTATGCATTTGAGAAACTCTGTCAAACACTTAAAGTTATCAGACTTCTTCCTCAGAAAGAACACCCATGTGAATCTAGAGAAGTCATCTACAACTACTAAAGTGTAAGATTTCCCTCCTAGGCTTTGTACTGTAATGGGTCCAAAAAGATCCATGTGTAACAGATACAAGATCCTAAGTGAATCACTCTTATTAAGTGACTTAAAACTATTTTTAGTTTGCCTTCCTAATTGACAAGCCCTGCAAAGTCCTTCCTTATTATAGGGGCCAAAAGATAGTCCTCTAACAAGGTTGTACTTGGATAGCTTAGCAATGGTTCTAAGGTTTATATGTCTTAATCTCTTATGTCATAGTTCATTTGGTTTACTAACAGAGTTGAACAAGCAGATATATACCTTAGTTAAATGAAAATCTACAAGATAGATGTTACCTTTCCTTTTACTTGTCAATACAGTTGTGTTGTCCTCTGATTTAATTTTGCATGAGGATTTGTTGAATGTCACCTGGTAGCCTTCATCACATAGTTGACTGATGCTGATTAGATTGTGCTTCAGTCCTTCCACATAAGCTACCTTCTTGAATATGACTGAGCCTATTTTGACTGCACCATATCCCTTGGTCAGTCAAAAGTTTGAGTCTCCAAATGTTACTTTGGGTCCAAGCTTAGCTTTGAAGGATGTTAAATTATCCTTTCTTCCTATCATGTGCTTTGAGCACCCACTATCAAGATACAATTGATGGTTCATTGTTGGATAGGTCTTCACCTGCACATAAAACAATTTATTTGTTTTTGACCCAGTTTACCTTGGGCCTAGGTTGATAACCTTTAAAATCTGAAATAAAAGACATCCCTGGTTGACTCTTATAACCTTCAGGAAGATATCTCCTAGGAGGTATTATCCATTCAGTATAAGGGTTGAAGCCTTGTGATGTAGGACCACTAGGATTGAAGTTTGATTTACCCTTAAAACCTTGTTCAAAGCTCTGATCTCTGTTCGACGATCTCTGAGCTTAGTTCGACAATCTTGGGTCAGATCTTCGAGTTCCGTTTGAAGATCGACTTTGCCAGAGTTCAGAGATCGTCGACCTTAGTTCAACGATTCAGCTTGAGATCACTAAGCTCTGTTCCGCGATCGTCGAGCTCTATTCGACGTTTTCCGTTGAACTTTGTTTTTCTTTGGTAAATCAAGATTCTTCCTAGCTACCTCTACAACTCCCTTTCCTTTATCTGAGATAAATTTGATTGGGGTTGTTAATACTATAGGTTGGCTGGATGAAGCACCCAAGCCCAGTGTACTGTTAAGTCTTGAATTCACTATGCTTGTGATGTCCATCAGTCTGATGCTTTTCCCATTGAGGGATTCTTCAAACTTCTTTGCCTGAGATAGTTCACTTTTCAGTGAAGCTATCTCCTCCCTACAACATTCCAACTCCTCAAAGAGTTCTAGGTTATCTGATTTTAAAGTGCAATGTCCAGACAATTGATTTCTGAGAGAGATAATCTCTTTCTCAGACTTTAGCAGGTCTAAACAAAGTGCCTTAAATTCAGATCTAAAGTCCTCTAAATTGAAATCAAAAGAATCTATTACCTGATCTTCTTCAGCTTCATGTTAAGATTCAGATTCTGACTCTTGTTCTGCATCAGAATTATGTTGAGAGGCATTGATAGCCATCATGCAGAACTCCTTCTCTTGAGCATCATCTTCATCATCACTTGAGCTTGATGATGCCTCTGATTCTTCTTCAGTTTCACTCCAGGTTTCAGCTACAAATCCCTTCTTTGTGTGTTTATTCTTGCTGGAGTAGGATTTGTCATTGGTGTTTCTCCTAGAGTCTTTGTCTCTTCTCCTATCTTTCTTGTCCTTATTTTGATTCTCTAGACAGTCAGGCACAATATGGCCTTGTTTCCTGCATCCAAAACAAATAATTTCTTTGTTACTGGAGTTGTCATACCTTGGCTTTTCATGCCCTCTAGATGACCTTTTCTTGAAATCTTTTCTAGCCATCTTGTAAAATATTATTGCAAGTAGACTCATTAACTCTTCATTGCTTGTGACCTTGTCTTCAGGATGTTCTTCTATAGCTTTGAAAGCAATTGTCTTCTCCTTCCTTGTTTCTGGAGAAGTTGTCTTTTGCTCTTCCTCTCTATTTTTGATGAGCAGCTCATAAGACTTGAGCTTGCCCAATAGAGCTTCAGTGGTGATCTCATTTAGTCTTCTGGCATCCTTGATTGGCCAAATCCTTGAGTCCCAAGTGCTGGGGAAGCACATTAGGATCTTATCATTGAGTTCAGTCAATGAGATCTCTTTATCCAAAGTTTTTAGTTCATTGACAATTAGACTGAGTCTGTTGTACATGTCAGCAACTGACTCAGTTTCTCCCTTCTTGAAATTCTCATACTGGGTTATGAGATGGGATCTTCTGTCCTTTCTTTCATCAGTTGATCCTGACACAAGCTCAGATAACTTGTCCCATATTTCTTTTGCTGAGTTGCATTCAACCACTTTTTGAAATATGTCATCAGACATAGTCTGAGCCAATATGTTCATTGCCTTAGCATCATCAACTTTCCACTTTTTGATTTCTGCATCTGTTCCTGAAGGGGGTGGAACATCATTTGTACTTGTATTTTCTGGGGGTCTTGGACACACTGTGAAAACAGAATTGTAGATGTCTTCATCAATAGAATTCATATATAATCTTATCCTTGCCTTCCAAAGTGCAAACTTAGAAAGATTGCACACTGGAGGTCTAGTGCTAGCATAATATTTGTTCTGTGCCATGGTTTTATATGAAAATAAATATAATAAAAGTAATAACCCTCTATTAAAGATTGATCTTGTTGGAACACCCTCTTACTAATTTAGGCAAGGATCACTATGTTCTTAGGAAATTGTATTGACCTTATTGTATAGTCTTAAAGGTCAATTAGAATGAGTATAAGGGTTAGACTTAGGTTTGGAAGCTGCCCCCAAGACCTTCTAAGATCAGAATTCAAGTGCTGAAGACAAGGACAATTTTCGTAGAGCTCAGGTCGACGAAATGTCGAACTCAGTTCGACTATCTCTGAGCTCAGTTCAACGAGTCGTCGAACTCGGTTCGACAATCTTCGAGCTCAGATCGACGTTTCTGTCTCTAGCTAGAATCAAAGTCTCTGAGCTCAGGCCGACGATAGTTGAGCTCAGGTCAACGATTTCTGTTTCAAGTCTAGATCCTGTCTCTTAGCTCAGGTCGACGATAGTTGAGCTCAGATCGACGCTTTTCTGAAGAGATCGACGATTTCAGGAATTCAAATTCAGACAGTTATGGAATTCAATCTGTTTTATTATCAGCATTTATTTCAAAGGATTCTGTAGCCGTTTCAACTTATCTGGAGCAAGTTTCAAGGAAGACAAAAAGGAATGTCTCTTTGGACTTTACTCTAAAGACAAATTTCATTTAAGGTAGTCATTTTTGACTGAGTAACGGCTATCTAAAAGACAGATTTTCAGTATATCTCCAGAGAATTATTGAAAAAGAGAAGAAGAGATATCAATCAAGAATTCTGAGAATAGACTCAAGATACACAAGTCTACAGGATTACTAAGTTAAAATTCATACAGAACACAAGAAATCATACTGTGAAGGAGATCATCAACAGAAAAGAATTCTTCTATTCTACTCCTTCAAGATCTTCTTGATTCAAGTGTTCAAAGGCTTCTTCATCAAAGACTCCAGACACATCACATTTCAGCAACTGCTGAAATCATCTCTTACTGGAGATCTAAAGTTTCTAAAGACCTATCCCCCTATGCAAAGTTCTTCTTCCTGAAAAATTGCTGATCTCAGGGGGAGCTTTGACAACACCATCCACTAGTCTTCTCTTAGACTGTTGACAGAGAAGAACAACAAACTCTTTTCTCTTTCTTTATTCTGCTATAAAAGGGTTTCTCAAAACTCCCTTCAAAAGTTTTGTGTTTGGTTTCTGAGACCTTGTCAAAAATTAGTGGTGGCAAGACACCTGATCAAAAAATATGGGTTTAGTTTTTGAGCACCTTATCAAAAGCTAATTGGTGCACAGGACACTTGATCAACTACTCCTGTAGTGGATTCCTACCTAGGGTGGTAGAAAAGTGGATGTACCCAGGTTGATTGGGGAACCACTATAGATCCTTGTGTCTTCTGGTTTGCTGTGTTTTTGCTTTGTTGTGTGCTGTGATTTTGTTTATTGCTTCTTATATTTTATATACTGCAAGCACAATTACACATATACTTAAATCAAGTCTTCCACTTCAAATAAAATTTTTTTTCTTCTGGAAAACTATTTTAATATACTCTATTCACCCCCTAGAGTAAAGGTAGATTTTATCCTCACTTTCAATTGGTATTAGAGGCAGGTTGGTTATGTTGGGTTTCTCTATGAGGATGGCAAAACACTTGTGCACGCAGCGGAAGTAATAAAAATCAAGAACAACCCAAAGAGATTGGGATCGGACCATGAATGTTGAATCAAGAAGTTAACAAACAACTAGGTAAAAGTTACCTTTCCAGTGTTTAGTAAAAACTCAACAGAGATGCTCCAAGCTTTGAGTCCTTGTCGGTGGCGAGTTCTACGTAGAATAACGTCTACGTCTCTACAGAAATCCACACGAGCAGGAGAACACCGAGCTTCATCGCACGAAGGGTCGGTAAGGATATCAACCGCACCTTGCACTTCCACGGACTTCTAGGTCCGTGCCAGGAATAGCAACACCGATGACTGCCGCTGGAGAGAAGGTGATCGGCGGAGTGAACGAGGCGGCGGAAGCGGAACTCTTCCGTCGGCGGGGTTTGGGAATCGGCAGAGCGAGCGGTGGAACGCTTCCGTCGGGTTTGATCTAGCCACACGAGAAAAAAGCCCGATCTTATTTTTCCCAAAACCCTAAGTCTCAATTTATACCAAAGGCATAAACAGACCTAAGAGTATCGCTATCCGCAGACCACCCAAAATAGGGTTTCAGAATCATTCGCCGAGAATCAGCAAAGGTTCGGCGAGAATCAGACGGCGGAATCCAGAAGACAGATTCGGCGAGAATCAACAGACAGATTCGGCGAGAATCAGCAGTAAGATTCGGCAAGAATCAGCAGACAGTCTCGACGACCCTGTCCTCGATTCTCGACGAATCAACAGATTGATTCTCGACGACTTTGCCTTAGTCAGCGAGAGATACTCGACGACTCTCATCGACTCTCGACGACTTTGCCTTAGTCGGCGAGTCATACTCGACGACTCCCGTCGACTCTCGACGAAATTCCTTTGATAACGTTTGCCCGACCCCATTCTGTGTGGTGATTGGTAACCCTTACCAACACAGTCAATCTTCCAAATTCTACACATGCTCTTATGTGCGACCCTGCAGGCTCATATCGCGTTGGTAGTGAGATTACATGTTTGACCACTTATAGATAACCATGGTAACTCCAACAGTCTCCCACTTGATCTTAAAAGTATCAAACCAAAAACCTCACAAATAATGAGCGGCATCTAGCAATTCATCATTGCTCCCCAAGCAATAAGAGTTCATAACTCATAAGCCTTTATGAACAATGTCCCAGCGTTGTCTTTGTCCCTTTGTCCCTTACATCCAGAAAGAACTAGAGGCATGGACCGTATCACCCTCATAATAGATCAATCCAAGTTTCTTGATCTAGAACGGACTTCCAGAGAATGGTGAGTCCAATATCACATATTGACTCTATCAAGCATGACCAAGCATTTCTCAGTCCAGTTCCATCAAGGGGCCCATGGATGCAACTCCTGTAATATAGGAGGACAAATCCCATATCTTCTCACACACAAACACCCAAATGATTTGTAACGTGCCCAACAACCACCCTTATCATCAACCTTTCTCAAGGAAGACTTTAGATGGCATCAAAGCACGCTCTTCCTCACTTAATGAATGTTGTGACTTCAGGTCAAAGGACCACAACACCATTATCAATTGAGACTTACTCATGACATGTTAAGATAACAATCCACAGAGTAGTCTCAGGTTGGGTCTATCCAGTACAACTTGTTCATTAACAAGTACCCACATGATGACTTGATATCACAATATCATGACCTATGAGAACTGGTCATCAGTCAACACACGTGCTAGTCTTAATGTATCATCATCACCCTTAGTTTATATGATGATACTACGACCAGGGACCTTTTAAGAATGAAGCTTCAAATAAATCATAGGCTCTCACATTCAAGTCACGTACTTGATGTCCTATGGAAGCAAACATTCTAAGGGTATTTATTATGTTAACATTTAACTATTGCATAGAGAAACCATAATAAAAGAACATGCCATTAATTGTAAAAAGAAAAATCTAGGTACATGATTCATCATATGAATAAATAATAAACAGCCAACAAAATATATGTTTACATGCAATCCACAAGACTCTCACTAGAGTTGATCATTTAGGTATCGTATACCCATTGATATTGTATGACCATCATGCTTTCTCTGTGCGAGAGGCTTTGTCAGTGGATCCGCAATATTCTCCTCAGTCGTCACTCTGCAAATGTTCACATCTCCTCGTTCGATAATCTCACGAATAAGATGGAACAGCCGAAGTATGTGCTTGGAGCGCTGATGAGATCTAGGTTCCTTAGATTGTGCAATTGCACCATTGTTATCACAGTAGAGAACTATGGGACCAACAATACTAGGAACTACATCATGCTCACCGATGAATTTCCTAATCCATACAGCCTCCTTCATTGCGTTAGCTGCAGCGATATACTCAGCCTCTATTGTAGAATCAGCAACTGTCTCTTGCTTGGAACTCTTCCAGCTCACAGCTCCTCCATTAAGGAAAAACACAAACCCTGACTAAGACTTTGAATCGTCCCTATCAGTTTGGAAGCTAACATCCGTGTAACCATTTACAATGAGCTCTTCCTCTCCACCATACACCAAGAACACATCCTTTGTTTTTCTCAAGTACTTCAGGATATTCTTGACTGCAATCCAGTGACACTCACCAGGGTCTGACTGATACCTGCTAGTCATGCTCAAATCAAAGGAGACATTGGGTCGAGTACATACATTGCATACATGATTGATCCAATTGCTGAAGCATATGGAATCAACTTCTTGCGGCTTATCTTCACAAGATTTTTGACACTGGTCCTTAGAGAGATTCATACCATGAGACATGGGTAAAAATCCTTTCTTGGACTCAAGCATGTTGAACCGCTTCAACACCTTCTCGATGTATATACTCTGGGTCAAACCCAGCAACTTCTTCGATTTTTCTCTATAGATCTTAATACCAAGTATATAAGTCACTTCACCCAAGTCCTTCATAGAAAAGCAGTTCCCTAGGTTGTTCTTAACAACTTTCAGGGCAGGAATGTCATTCCCAATCAACAGTATGTCATCTACATACAATATCAGGAAGATAACAACGCTCCCACTGATTCGCTTGTAAACATAAGGCTTTTTCTTCATTCTTGATGAAACCAAACTCTTTGATTTTCTCATCAAAACGAAGATTCCAACTTCGAGAGGCCTGCTTCAGTCCATAAATGGACCTATTCAGCTTGCATACTTTAGTGGCTTTATTTGGGGATACAAAACCCTCGGGTTATGTCATGTACACTTCCTCAAGGAGGTTTCCATTAAGGAAAGCCATTTTGACATCCATCTGCCAGATCTCATAGTCATAATACGCAGCAATAGCAAGCAATATCCTTATGGACTTTACCATGGCAACAGGGGAAAAGGTCTCATCATAGTCAATACCATGAATTTGCTTGAAACCCTTAGCCACCAGTCGCCCTTTGAATGTCTGTACATTCCCATCCATGTCGGTATTCTTCTTGAAGACCCATTTTCACCCTATGGGTCGTACCCTTTCAGGTGGTTCCACCAAGTTTCAAACTTGGTTTGCATACATGGATTTCATTTCGGATTTCATAGCCTCAAGCCATTTGTCGGAGTCCGGTCCATTCATAGCCTCTTGGTAGGTTGCTGGTTCATCATCATGATCGATAAGCAACACATTACCTATTTGAGACATGAGAAATCCATATCTCTCAGGCTCAAATCTCGGTCTACTAGATCTACGTAGGACTTGTGTTTCTTGAGCAAGTTCTCTAGCTACAACATCTTATAGTCCTGTCTCAGAATCCAATTCCGGTTCATTCACTACCTGTTGTTCTTGAACTTCTTCAAGTTCTACCTTTTCAGTATTTCTTGATAAGAATTCTCTTTCCAAGAAGACGCCAGTCCTTGCGAAAAACACTTTGCCCTCGGACAGTAGGTAAAAGTAATACCCTTTCGTTTCCTTAGGATATCCCACCAGATAACATTTATCTGATTTGGGTTCCAGCTTGTCAGGCATTTGACGTCACACGTATGCCTCACAGCCCCAAATTTTAATGAACGACATACTAGGGCGCTTCCCAGTCCATATCTCATATGGTGTCTTCAGAACCGTTTTCGTTGGAGCGTGATTCAGTGTCATAGCAGCAGTCTCTAAAGCAAAACCCCAAAAAGAAACAGGCAAGTCTGCATGACTCATCATCGAACGTACCATGTCTAACAGAGTACGATTTCTCCTCTCAGACAAACCATTATGTTCTGGTGTTCTAGGTGGAGTGAGCTTTAATATAATACCACACTCTTTCAGATGATCACGGAACTCATGACTCAGGTATTCGCCACCTCGATCAGATCAGAGTGCTTTAACCCTTTTACCCAACTGGTTTTCTACTTCATTTCTGAACTCTTTGAACTTTTCAAAAGTCTCGGATTTGCACTTCATAAGATACACATATCTGTATCTACTGAAATCATCAGTAAATGTAACAAAGTAGAAATACCCACCTCTAGCCATGGAGCTCATGGGTCCGTATACATCACTATGTATAACACCCAAGAGATCCTCAGCCCTCTTAGTAAAACCAGTGAAAGGGGCTTTAGTCATCTTGCCTAACAAACAAGATTCGCATCGCTCAATTGATTCATAATCAAATGAGTCCAAAAGTCCATCTTTATGGAGCTTGGATATGCGCTTCTCATTTATATTACCCAAATGACAGTGCTATAGATATGTAGGGTTTGAGTCATTTGTTCTTAGTATTTTATTATTTTCTACATTATAGATCAGATGGTGCAGGTTCAAAACATAAAGACCATTAAATAATTGGGCTACAGCATAACAAACATCATTCTTAAATATAGAACAACAGTTGTTCTTAATTATAAAAGAAAATCCAATCATGTCCAAGCATGAAATGGATATAATGTTTCTAGTTATGGCCGGAACAAAATAACAATTATCTAGTTCTATTACAAGCCCACTGGGCAAAGAAAGACGGTAAACCCCTACGACTACAGCAGCAACTCTTGCTTCATTGCCGACACGCAGGTCCACCTCCCCTTTACTCAGCAATCTTCTCCTTTCCAGTTCCTGCACATTTGTATAAATGTGTGAACCACATCCGGTATCCAATACCCAAGATGACGGAGCAGAGAGGTTTATTTCTATAACATAAATATTTGAAGCGGAAGTCATACCTCCCTTCATTTTCTGCAGACTCTCAATGTAAGAAGGACAGTTCCTCCTCCAATGACCAGCCTTGCCACAATGGTGGCATTTCCCTTCCTTCACCATGCTTTTCTTTTTCTTCAGTGTAGAAGACTTGGGCTCAAGATGTGACTTAGGTCCCACCTTCGTCTTCATAGAGCCCTTGGCCTTGCCCTTGCCCTTATGCACCATCAGTATGGGGCTGGCAGGCTTGGCCTTCTTCATGTTGATCTCGGCAGTTCTTAACATGCCTAGGAGCTCGGGCAGTGTCTTGTCTATTTCATTCATGTTGTAGTTCAAGACAAACATCTCACAACTGTCCGACAACGATTGCAGGATCAGATCTGTGGCCAACTCTTGACCTAGAGGAAAACACAGGATTTCAAGGTTCTCTATATACCCAATCATCTTGAGTATGTGAGTCCCTACTGAGTCTCGAACTCCCATCTTGAACTGAAACAACACTTTTGTGACGTCAAACCTATCTTGACGTGCTTGCCCTTGAAACATTTTCTTGAGATGCTCGTCAATCTCCTTGCACCCCATGTTCTCATGTTACCTCTGAAGCTCAGAGTTCATGGTGGCAAGCATAAGGCATTCGATGTCTAAGGCGTCATCAGTATACTTCTTATAAGAATCCTTATCAGTACGGGAAGAATTCACGGTCAGCACCTCAGGGGCTTCTTCTTCTAAGACATAGAGCTTTCGCTCTTGCCTGAGAAACTTTCTAAGGTTTCTGTACCAGTCCATGTAGTTAGTCCTATTGAGCTTATCCTTCTCAAGGATGGCTCTCAGAGACAGAGTGGAGTGTGAACCACTTGCCATGGAATTCTACAAGAATTCATGCAGAATAATATCAGTACCAAAATTTCAAAATACAATTTATTTTATATTTGGACTTCAATTAAAACTCCCACTATTTTATTCGAAATGATAGCCCTCACTATCAGTTCGGAGAGTTCATGCGAGCTACTCTCTTAGTGGACAAGATCCATATTTCACCAACACAATGAGTCAGCTTTGGCTTTTCTCTCACGATGTGGTTATTTAGGTAGGCAACGCTTGCCAATTGCATCCTCATGCAATTCTTGTATGGTTGGTGAATAACTCCTTATTCGCATCCATCATATGGTGTATGCCAACCCTATGCCTCTAGGCACTCAACCTTTGAGGTCACCTAGTTAAGTTAGACCCGATGTCGATAGTGGGATATCACAATTATCTGCTCGCACCCTTACCAAGATAGATTAATGTACCTTGCTTTGGCATGCCCACACTTCATCGATCGAGACAGGAAGAGTGTCATCCATCGGAAGGCTTTCGAACACTTAATATTAGAGGAAGGGATTTTTGATTATTGGTTAACAATTAACCATGATCAACATTTGATCAATGTGCACATCCATAGAAAAACAATCTCTAAAAACAACATGCATCCCTTATGTGCACAATATGGTACTATCAACATTTGATAGAAGAAAGGGCTAAGTCTGAACATCCGGACTCTTCCAAATCTTCAGATTTACATGCATTGGACAAAGAAAAAGGCAACTCAACTTAAAGCAGTAGACAAGCTCGTCTCTCATTGTTGGATTCAAAATCCAAAACAATGCACTGGTTCATTAACCACTCGAGGGACGGTTACTGCTAAGGAGACAACAATTTCTAATAATTAGAAATTACCACGAAATCCCAGACATTCCTGGCCGGGTTCCAAGGGGCAGAGCCCCTAACCTGTCGGTTATGGGCCCACCGATTTCCCTTGGAAAAACCATCAACAATTGATGTTCCAGGATTAAATCTAGACATTTAGAACGCTTCTAAATCCCTAGGTTTACACGTACTGGAATAACCTAACTTACAAAACAACAATCATGGCCGCAACCTCCCTCTGATATAACTGTTGGGTTTCTCTATGAGGATGGCACAACACTTGTGCACGCAGCGGAAGTAATAAAAATCAATAACAACCCAAAGAGATTGGGATCAGGCCTTGAATATTGAATCAAGAAGTTAACAAACAACTAGGTAAAAGTTACCTTTCTGGTGTTGAGTCAAAACTCAATAGAGATGCTCCAAGCTTTGAGTCATTGTCGGTGGCGAGTTCTACGTAGAACAACGTCTACGTCTCTGCAGAAATCCACACGAGCAGGAGAACATCGAGCTTCGTTGCACGAAGGGTCGGGAAGGAGATCAACCGCACCTTTCACTTCCACGGACTGCTAGGTCCGCGCCAGGAATAGCAACACCGGCGACTGTCGCCGGAGAGAAGATGATCGGCGGAGCGAACGAGGTGGCGGAAGCGGAACTCTTCCGTCGGCGGGGTTCGGGAATTGGCGGAGCGAGCGGCGGAACGCTTCCGTCGGGTTTTATCCAGCCACACAAGAAAAAAGCCCGATCTTATTTTTCCCAAAACCCTAAGTCTCAATTTATACCAAAGGCATAAACAGACCTAAGAGTATCGCTATCTGCAGACCACCCAAAATAGGGTTTCAGAATCATTCGCCGAGAATCAGCACAGGTTCGGCGAGAATCAGTCGACGGGATCCAGAAGACAGATTTGGCGAGAATCAACAGACAGATTCGGCGAGAATCAGCAGCAAGATTCGGCGAGAATCAGCTGACAGTCTCGACGACCCTGTCCTCGATTCTCGACGAATCAACAGATTGATTCTCGACGACTTTGCCTTAGTCGGCGAGACATACTCAATGACTCCCGTCGACTCTCGACGACTTTGCCTTAGTCGGCGAGTCATACTCGACGACTCCCGTCGACTCTCGACGAAATTCCTTTGGCAACGTTTGCCCGACCCCATTCTGTGTGGTTATTGGTAACCGTTACCAACATAGTCAATCTTTCAACTTCTCCACATGCTCTTATGTGCGACCCTGCAGGCTCATATCGCGTTGGCAGTGAGATTACATGTTTGACCACTTCTAGATCACCATGGTAACTCCAACAGGTTACTCAATAACTAGATCTTCACTAGTTTGGTTGTTTTACAGGCGTACACCTGAACCAAAAGATCTCTGATAAGATCAATTTTCTATAGAGGGTTATTATTTGTTTTATATTTATTTTCTTACAAAACCATGGCACAGAACAAAGATTATGCTAGAACCAGACCTCCAGTGTGCAACCTTTCTAAGTTTGTACTTTGGAAGACAAGGATCAAATTATATATAAACTCGATTGATGAGGACATCTACAATTCTGTTTTGACAGTGTATCCAAGACCCCCAGTAATTACAAGTATAAGTTTTGTTCCACCTCCTTCAGGAACAGATGCAGAAATCAAGAAATGGAAAGTTGCAGATGCCAAAACAATGAATATTCTAGCTCAGACTATGTCTGATGAAATATTTCAGAAAGTGGATGAATGTAACTCAACAAAAGAAATATGGGATAATTTATCTGAAATTGTCTCAAGATCTGCTGATGAAAGGAAAGACAGAAGATCCCATCTCATTAGCCAGTATGAGAATTTCAAAAGGGAGAAACTGAGTCAATTGCTGACATGTAAAACAGGCTCAGCCTAATAGTCAGTGAATTAAAAACACTGGACAAGGAGATCTCTTTAACTGAACTCAATGACAAAATCCTAATGTGCTTCCCCAGCACTTGGGATTCAAGGATCTAGCCAATCAAGGATGCTAGAAGCCTAAATGAAATCACCACTGAAGCTTTATTAGGCAAGCTCAAGTCTTATGAGCTGCTCATAAAGAACAGAGAGGAAGAACAAAAGGTTGCTTCTCCAGCTATCAGGAAGGAGAAGACAATAGCATTCAAAGCTACAGAAGATCTGCCTGAAGACAAGGTCACAGGCAATGAAGAATATATGAGCTTACTGGACAAAAGATTCTATAAGATGGCCAGGAAAGATTTCAGAAACAGGTCATCCAGAGGGCATGAGAAGCCAAGGTATGACAAATCCAATAATAAAGAAATTATTTGTTTTGGATGCAGGAAACCAGACCATATTGTGCCTGATTGTCCAGAAAATCAGAATAAGGACAATAAGGACAGGAAAGATAGGAGAAAAGATAAGGACTCCAGGAGAAACAACAATGACAAATCCTCTTCTAGCAAGAACAAACACACCAGGAAGGGATTTGTAGCTGAAACCTGGAGTGAAACTGAAGAAGATTAAGAGGCTTCATCAAGCTCAAGTGATGATGAAGATGATGCTGAAGAGAAGGAGTTCTGCATGATGGCTATCAATGCCTCTCAATCTAATTCTGATGCAGAACAAGAATCAGAGTCTTAATCTGAAACTCAAACTTAAGAAGACCAGGTAATAGATTCCTTTGATTTTGATTCAGAGGAATTTAGATCTGAATTTAAGGCACTTTGTTTAGACCTGTTAAAGTCTGAGAAAGAGATTATCTCTCTCAGAAATACATTGTCTGAACATAGCACTTTAAAATCAGACAACCTTAAACTCTTTGAGGAGTTAGAATGCTGTAGGGAGGAGATAGCTTCATTGAAAAGTGAACTATCCCAGACAAAGAAGTTTGAAGAATCCCTTAATGGGAGAAGAATCAGACTGATGGACATCACAAGCACAGTGAACTCTAGACTTAATAGTACACTGGGCTTTGGTGCTTCATCCAGCCAACCTATAGTGTCAACAACCCCAATCAAGTTTATCTCAGATAAAGGGAAGGGAGTTGTAGAGGTGGCTAGGAAGAACCCTGGTCTGCCTAAGAAAACTAAAGTTCAATAGAAAACGTCGAATAGAGCTCGACGATCGGCGAACAGAGCTCAGCGGTCTAAAGCTAAATCGTCAAACTCAGGTCGACGATCCTCGAACTCTGAACTCTGGTATAATCGATCTTCGAATGGAGCTCGACGATCTGACCCAAGATCGTCGAAGTCAGCTCAGAGATCGTCGAACGGAGCTCAAGGTTTTGAAATTTTTTTCAAAGGCAAATCAAACTTCAATCCTAGAGTTCCTACATCCCAAAACTTTAAGCCTTATACTGAATGGATAATATCTTTTAGGAGATATCATCCTGAAGGTTATAAGAGTCAGCCAGGGATGTCTCTTATTTCAGAATTTAAAGGTTATCAACCTAGGCCCAAGGTAAACTGGGTCAAAAGCATATAAGGTTTTTATGTGCAGGTGAAGACCTATCCAGCAATGAACCAACAATGGTATCTGGATAGTGGGTGCTCAAAGCACATGACAGGAAGCAAGGAGAATCTCACATCCTTCAAAGCCAAACTTGGACTCAAAGTAATATTTGAAGATTCAAACTTTGGACAAACAAAAGGATATGGTGTTGTCCAGATTGGCTTAGTCACATTCAAGAAGGTGGCTTATGTGGAAGGACTGAAGCATAATCTAATCAGCATCAGTCCATTATGTGATGAAGGATACCAGGTGACATTCAACAAATCCTCATGCAAAATCAAATCATAGGATAACACAACTGTGTTAACAGGTAAAAGGAAAGGTAAAATTTATCTTGTAGATTTTCTTTCAACTAAGATAGATATTTGTTTATTCAATTCTGTTTGCAAGCCAAATGATCTATGGCATAAGAGATTAGGGCATATAAACCTTAGAACCATTGCTAGGCTTTCCAAGGACAACCTTGTTAGAGGACTACCTTCTGGCCCCTACAAGAAGGAAGGACTTTGCAGGGCTTGCCAATTAGGCAAGCAAACTAAAAATTGTTTCAAGTCACTTAATAAGAGTGATTCACCTAGGATCTTGTATCTGTTACACATGGATCTTTTTGGGCCCATTACAGTACAAAGCCTAGGAGGGAAATCTTATACTCTAGTGGTTGTAGATGACTTCTCTAGATTCACATGGGTGTTCTTTCTGAGGAAGAAGTCTGATAACTTTAAGTGTTTGACAGAGTTTCTCAAATGCATACAGTTGAGTTCAATACTCACATTGCCCTAATCAGAAGTGATCATGGGACAGAGTTTGATTCTCTTCTTATGCAAGAGTTCTGTCAGAGTGAAGGGATCAGACACATTTTCTCAGCTCCTAGAACTCCTCAACAAAATGGGGTAGCTTAAAGTAAAAATAGAACCCTTATTGAATCTGCCACCATATTGTTGACAGATGTTCACCTTCCTCTATCCTTCTGGGAAGAGGCAATGAACACCTTAAACTATGTGTTGAATAGAAGTTTGATACATAAGCTGAAGGGCAAGACTCCCTATGAATTACTCAAAGGGAAGAAACCTAAATTAGATTACTTCAAGATTTTTGGTTGTATTTGTTACATACACAATAATGACAAGAAGTATATATCAAAATTCCAAGCTAAAGCGTATGAAGGAGTGTTTCTGGGATACTCCATGATCAGTAAAGCTTATAAGGTATATAACAAAACTTCTCTTAAAATTGAAGAATCTGTTCATATATCTTTTGATGAGACTAACATGTTTTACAAGGAGAAGAATACTTCTACCATAGAACCCTTGCAGGTACACTCTCTTTCAAAAAATTTGGATAGGTTACATATTATAGAAAAGGACACAATACATTCATCTATCCAACAAAAGGATGAGAGCAGTGAAGAGGAAGAAAATGTTCAACATCTTGGAGAGAACCATCTTGAAGAGCCAGTTGTATTTCCACAAGAGGAAACAACAACACAGGTTGGTGAACAATCAACACCCCCTGTTGATTTAGTAACACCAAGAGATCATCCAATCTCCCAAGTGATTGGAGACATCTCAGCTGGTGTGCAAACCAGAAATTAGGTCAACCAAAACCTGATGCACACCTGCTTTCTATCTCAAATTGAACCTCAATCCATACAAGATGCAGAACAAAATCCACACTGGATCATTGCAATGCAAGAGGAATTACATCAATTTGAGAGGAACAAAGTTTGGGAGCTAGTGCCAAGGCCTAAGATCACTCTATTGTTGGAACAAAGTGGATGTTCAGAAACAAATTGGATGATCAAGGAATCATTATAAGGAACAAGGCAAGGCTAGTTGTACAAGGATATTCTCAAGAAGAAGGAATAGACTATGACAAAACTTTTGCACCAGTTGCAAGGTTAGAGGCCATAAGAATATTCCTAGCTTATGCAGCTCACAAAGGATTCAAGGTCTATTAGATGGATGTAAAAAGTGCATTTCTCAATGGAGACATCAAGGAAGAAATCTATGTTAGACAACCCCCAGGTTTTATCTCTCCAACTCATCCTGATCATGTTTTTAAATTGCATAAGGCATTATATGGTCTCAAGCAAGCTCCTAGAGCATGGTATGAGACCTTGGCATGTTTTCTTTTGGAAAATGATTTTATAAGGGGTAGAGTAGACCAAACTCTTTTTATTAGAACCCATAAGGACAATATCCTACTAGTACAAATCTATGTAGATGATATTATCTTTGGATCTACTGATTCAAATTTGTGCAAAAAGTTCTCTAAACTAATGCATTCAAAATTTGAAATGAGTAGCATGGGTGAGCTTTCCTTCTTTCTAGGATTGCAAGTCAAACAGCATGCTGATGGCATATTTATTTCTCAAACCAAGTATGCAAAAGAATTGGTTAAGAAATTTGGTATGTCTGAACCATCATGTATGAAAACACCTATGCCCACTAATGCTGTACTATATGCTGATGAACATGGGAAACCTGTTGATTAGACAACATATAGAGCAATGATCGGCTCTTTATTGTACCTTACAGCTAGTAGACCTAACATAATGTTTGCTACATGCATATGTGCTAGATTCCAAGTAAGCCCTAGAGAGTCACACCTAACATTAGTAAAAAGGATTCTTAGGTAGGTGAAAAGTTGTCCAAATCTAGGTCTCTGGTATCCAAAAGACTCAGGATTTCAATTAACTGGATTTTCAGATGCTGATTATGTTGGATGTAGAGTAGACAGGAAAAGCACCAGTGGAACTTGCAAGTTCCTTGGTGATAGACTTGTCTCCTGGTTCTGTAAGAAACAAACATCTGTGTCCACTTCAACTGTTGATGCTGAATACATGGCAACAGGTAGTTGTTGCTCACAGATTTCGTGGATTCAAAACTAGCTCCTAAACTATGGTTACAACTTAGAAAGGTCAAAAATCTTTTGTGATAACACTAGTGCTATTTCTATAGCACAAAATCAAGTCCTCCATAGTAGGACAAAACATATAGAGATTAGGCATCACTTTTTAAGGGATAATGTTGAGAAAAATAAAATTGAACTTCATTATATCGCAACTGATTTATAAAGGGGAGATATTTTCACCAAACCTTTGGATGAAAAGAAACACACCTTCTTCCTAAATCAGTTAGGAATGTTAGATGGAGGAAGCTTAAAATGAGATCCAAGATCTTAAAACTCTAAAATTGACCAAGACTAGGCTAAAAACTTTATTTCTCTAGTGTCTATAGGGTGTTTCTGGTCTCTAAACTGCGCTCGACGTTTTTCCCCAAGATCGTCGAACGGAGATCGACGTTTTCCGAAAACGTCGACCGGAGTTCAGCGCTTTCCAGATAGTGCTAAGCTATATCTTCCAGTCAGAGATCGTCGAGCTAAGCTCGACGCTCTCCAATATCGTCGAACGGAGATCGACGTTATTGAAGACTCTTCAGATTCCTTTAGAAGCACAGATCGTCGAACGGAGTTCAACGATCTTTCCTTTTCAGCGTCGAACCCTAATATAAAACTCATTTTTCGGTCGTCGTTTTCTTTTGCGCTTTCATACTCTCTGCAGAACTTTTCTTTCCCTCCAAACTTCTCTACACTTGGTCGTGTTTTTTTCGTTTTTGCAGGTAAACAATGGCTGTTTCAGTTGCAGTTCTTGCCGCCATGAAATTTGATACTAGATTCGACATAGATATGGACTCATTTGAAGGCAGCGACCAGGTATTCAAAGACATTCTCGAACTGTTCAAAGAACAACAGTTGGTGTAGATTATGACCACAAGGATGAAACTTACTGTGGATGAGATCAAAGAATGGGTGTACACGACTCATAATTTGGATCAGAATACTGTGGTGGGTACTATTGTCGGTACTCAGGTATCTCTAACACCTGCCCTCCTGACCGAAGGTTTTCAACTAAGCACTGGAAACGATTATGTTGAGTTATCTAGAGAAGAGTCTGCAAATATGTTTGATAGAATGGGTCATTCTGCATCAAACCATAATAAGTTGCTCAAAAAGAATTTGTCAGTTGAACACAGATTCTTAGCTGATGTTGTGGGAAAAGTGCTATTAGCCAAGCACTCTGCTCATGATAACATTTCTAGGTATCAATTCTGTTTGATGGCTGCTATAGTAGATAAGAAACATCTCAATTAAAGAGAGATTTTCTTTGATTTAATCAAGAAAAAGGTGAACAAAAATTTTGTTGACTTTGGGAGGATCCTAGGGCTGTTATTACATAACAGATGCCCACAGTTGCTTGTGTCCAGTGCGATGCACATCAATGCCTCCAAGAGGCTGACATGTGCCCTATTTGGTAAATGGGACAGGCAAATTGCCAAGCCAAGTAGAACTCCTGCTGCTGTCTCAACCTCAGGCACAAGGACTGCTCCAGTCACTCTCCCACAGACAACTGCCCCATTAGAAGAGATGCCTGCTTCCTCCTCATCTCCACCTTCTCCACCCATTGTTTCATCCTCCATTCCTTCTTCCACCATCACCACCTCAACCCCCTATCCCATCATAATTTCCTCTCCACTTTCAACTCCTTCACAACCACCAGCAATAACAGAAGACCAATTCCATCCTCTCCATTACTTTTCACCCCTTGACATTGCCTCATCCATTCCATCTTTCAATGTAATGGATGATTCCTTCATGGATGATTCCCCCTCCTCACCTCTTGAGCCTCCATCATCATTTATCTCCTACCAACAACTTCTACATTATATTCTTGCACAACCATCCTTCTCCCCATCCATCTCCACTCTAATAACTTCCATCTCCACCATTCCAATCTCTCAACCATCCATCCTACCATCCACCTCTTCTACTACAACTTCTGCAGCCCCTTCACCACCTTCTCTATCACTCTATCCTCTACCTCTACTCAGGTTTCACTTGAGCAAGTAGACCTTCTTGTCCTAGCAGATAGGCTATATGGGATGTTGGCTCCCAGGCTAACACTCCTGCTGGAGACCTCCATGGCTCCACTCCTGAAATCAATCCAGGAGCTATCTGCCAGGCTATCTTCTCTTTCTCCTCCTCAAGCAGTCTCTTCTATGGGGTGCCTTGATCAAATTTCTACTGAATCTAGGCAGGGGGAGATGCCATATGAAGAAGAGATGGTGCATGTTGCATCAGAGGATTTCATGCCAAAGTTTACAGTTCCAGCTCCAGTACCAGTTCTAACAGTTGACCTCAGGTCACTGTTATCAGGTTTTTATACTCTTCACTTCAGCTGTCTACCAGCTCAAGAAGTGGAAGATCTAACTAAGGCCATTGTGCCTATTGCCAGCTATGAGCCCAGCCTGATTTCTGTATATATCAAATCTCTTAAGGCTGTGGAAAGTACTATTTATGTTGATGATATGGGTGTTGCTTCTGCTGCTGTTGATGTAGTCCGTTCTGATAGTGTTGCTGACTTACTGATGATAGAGGCTGATGAGCCTGCTATTCATATTGAAGAACCTGTTGTCTCTGATGTTGTTATCTCAGTTTCAGTTTCTTCTTTTGAAGTGTCTGTATCTGCTGCTCTTACTATCCCAATAGTTTCTGGTGCTGATGAATCTGCTGCTGTTATTGTATATGTCAGTGCTGCTTCTATCACTGTTGTTACTACTGCTTCTGTTATTATCTCTACTGAACAATCAAAACAGCAATAAGAATACCTTAAAAGGATTGATGAATTATATGACAATCCTCAGAGTTTTGACAGTGACAAGTTCCAAACTGATTCTTATGACTCCTCTGCAACTATTGCAAGGAAGAGGAAAGCTAGAATCAAGGCATTGAAGAGGGTACCTCCAGAAAAGGTGAAAGATGACAATGATATTCCTTATTATATTCTACATGACTGCCCCATCTCAGAACCCTGGATGCAGTATTCAAAGAATCAGCTCAAGGCTATGAAGAAAAAGAGGAAGTTTGATAAGTATGATAAAGGATCTTCTCACTTTAATCCTCCTCCTCCTCCAGATGCAGGTACTGATGGAGGTTTTGATTCTCAATTTGGATCTGCTGCAAAACAAAGCTCTTCTCAATCTTCAGACGGATCTCAACCAAGAGGATATTATCAAAGAGGTTATCGATCAAGAAGAGGACAGCAAAGAGGAAGTCAAAGAGATTATAGAGTATACTCCAAAGGTCAATCAAGACAACATCCATATAAAAGGGAAGGACAAGGAAACTTTGACTCAACTTCTAGTCCTTTCCCTTATAAGCTGAAAGACACTGTTACTTCAAGAACCCCACCTTCTGATGATACTATGAATAGATATGAATCTCCAGTCCCTTTTGAAGATCCTGAAAATAATCCACTAGCTTGGACTGCCAGAATGAAAGAACTAGCTGCCTTGGATCAGATAAAGAAGGCAAGAGATCAAGGTAAAGATACTTCAAACATCACAACCTTATCTGAGCAGAGAAAGAAAGAGCTAGAAAGATATTCATCCAGAAAGTTCTTTGATCCAGAAAGCTATATGAAATTGCACCCAGAGGCTGTGGTTCCCAGGCCCAAATCTCAAACCTCCTTAGGTGCTGCTGATGACAGGAGATCAAAGAAGGAAGCTCTCAACCCTAACAGAGAAATCTTATTCAAGAAGGGAAATGAAAAGAAGTAAATGTGTAAGCTGACAATATATCTAAATTCTGACTGTCTGCTGTGTTTCTGTCTGTGGTTCTGCTATGCTGCATTTCTTTTCTCTGCATTGTTGTTTTTGCTTTTGAATTCTGTCTGTATGCTTATTATTTCCTATTTGTCTTGTAAATAGTAATCCTAACCCAAATAGGGGGAGATTGTTGGAACACCCTATTACTAATTTGGGCAAGGATCACTATGTTCTTAGGAAATTGTATTGACCTTATTGTATAGTCTTAAAGGTCAATTAGAATGAGTCTAAGGGTTAGGACTTAGGTTTGGAAGCTTCCCCCAAGACCTTCTAAGATCAGAATTCAAGTGCTGGATACTAGGACAATTTTTGTCGAGCTCAGGTCGACGAAACGTCGAACTCAGTTCGACTATCTCTGAGCTCAGTTCAACGAGTCGTCGAACTCGGTTCGACGATCTTCGAGCTCAAATCGATGTTTCTATCTCTAGCTAGAATCCAAGTCTCTGAGCTCAGGTCGACGATAGTTGAGCTTAGGTCGATGATTTTTGTTTCAAGTCTAGATCCTGTCTCTGAGCTTACGTCGACGATAGTTGAGCTCAGATCGACGCTTTTCTAAGAGATCGACGATTTCAGGAATTCAAATTCAGATAGTTATGGAATTCAATCTGTTTTATTATCAGCATTTATTTCAAAGGATTCTGTAGCCGTGTCAACTTATCTGGAGCAAGTTTCAAGAAATACAAAAAGGAATGTCTCTTAGGACTTTCCTCTAGAGACAAATTTCATTTAAGGTAGTCATTTATGACTAATTAACGGCTATCTAAAAGACAGATTTTCAGTATATCTCCAGAGAATTATTGAAAAAGAGAAGAAGAGATATAAATCAAGAATTCTGAGAATAGACTCAAGAGACACAAGTCTACAGGATTACTAAGTTAAAATTCATATAGAACACAAGAAATCATACTGTGAAGGAGATCATCAACGGAAAAGAATTCTTCTATTCTGCTCCTTCAAGATCTTCTTTATTCAAGTATTCAAAGGCTTCTTCATCAAAGACTCCAGACACATCACATTTCAGCAACTGCTGAAATCATCTCTTGCTGGAGATTTAAAGTTTCTGAAGACCTATCACCCTATGCAAAGCTCTTATTCCTGAACAATTGCTGATCTCAGGGGGAGCTTTGACAACACCATCCACTAGTCTTCTCTTAGACTGTTGACAGATAAGAACAACAAACTCTTTTCTATTTCTTTATTCTGCTGTAAAAGGGTTTCTCAAAACTCTCTTCAAAAGTTTTGTGTCTGGTTTCTGAGACCTTGTCAAAACTCAGTAGTGGCAAGACACCTGATCAAAAAATCTGGGTTTGGTTTTTGAGCACCTTTTCAAAAGCTCATTGGTTCCCAGGACACCTGATCAACTATTCCTGCAGTGGATTCCTGCCTAGGGTGGTAGAAGAGTGGATGTACCCAGGTTGATTGGGGAACCACTATAGATCCTTGTGTCTTCTGGTTTGCTGTGTTTTTGCTTTGCTGTATGCTGTGATTTTGTTTATTGCTTCTTATCTTTTATATACTGTTAGCACAATTACACCTATACTTAAATCAAGTCTTCCACTGCAAATAATTTTTTTATCTTTTTCTGGAAAACTATTTTAATATACTCTATTCACCCCCCCCCCTCAAGAGTAAAGGTAGATCTTATCCTCACTTTTATATCTTATCAGAGATCTTTTTGGTTCAAGTGTTAGCCTGTAAAACAACCAACCTAGTGAAGATCTGGTTGTTGAATAACCAACCTCCCTCTAATACCAATTGAAAGTGAGGGTAAGATCTACCTTTACTCTAGAGGGGGGGGGTGAATTGAGTATATTAAAATAATTTTACAAATTAAAAATTAATTGGCAGTGGAAGACTTGATTTATTTATAAGTGTATTGTGCTTGCAGTAAATAAAACTAAGTAAGCAAGAAACAAAAACACAGCACACAGTAAATCAAACACAGGCAACCAGAAGACACAAGGATCTATAGTGGTTCCCCAATCAACCTGGGTACATCCACTCTTCTACCACCCTAGGTAGGAATCCACTACAGGAATAGTTGATCAGGTGTCTTGGGCACCAATGAGCTTTTGATAAGGTGCTCAAAAACCAAACCAGATTTTTTGATCAGGTGTCTTGCCACCACTGAGTTTTGACAAGGTCTCAGAAACCAAACACAAAACTTTTGAAGGGAGTTTTGAGTAACCCTTTTACACCAAAGAAAAATAAAAGAGGTAAAGTTGTTCTTCTCTATTCAACAGTCAAAGAGAAGACTAGTGGATTGATGTTATCAAAGCTCCCCCTTAGATTTGCAGTTGTTCAGGAAGAGAAGCTTTGCACAGGGTGATAGGCCTTCAGAATAATTGAGATCTCCAATAAAGAATGATTTCAGCAAAGACTGAAATGTGTTGTGTCTGGAGTCTTGATTGATGAAGCCTTGAACAATTGAAATCAGAGATGAGAAACTGTAATCCTGTAGTTCTTGTGTGTCTCATAGATCTAAGATGATTGTTCTTAGTTTTTCTCTTGTTGTCTATTATTCTGTGTTGATGATTATTGTCTGTCTCTATTGTGTGAAAAGATATATTGAAATCCAATCTTCTAGATAGCCGTTAGCCAGTCATAAATGACTTCCTTAATTGATATCTGTCTTTAGAGGAAAGTCCTAAGAATCATTCTCCTTTAGTCTCCTTGAAACTTGCTCCAGATTAATTAAAACGGCTACAAAATCCTTTGCATTAACTCTTTGATATGAATAAATTTTAATTCAATAACTGACTGAATTTGAAATCCTGAAATCTTCGATCTCTCAAGAAAATTGTCGATCTGAGCTCGACTACCGTCGACCTGAGCTCAGAGATTGGAACTTGACTTGAAAAAAAATCATCAATCTGAGCTCGACTATCGTCGATCTAAGCTCAGAGATCTGGATTTCGGCTAGAGATAGAAACGTCGATTTCAGCTCGAAGATCGTCGAACCGAGTTCGACGACTCGTTGAACTAATCTCAGAGATTGTCGAACTGAGTTCGATGCCTCGTCGATCTGAGCTCGATGATAATTGCCTTAGTATTTTGCACTTGTAATCTGAACTAGAAGGTCTTGGGGGCAGCTTTCAAACCTAAGTTCTAAGCCTTAGACCTATTCTAGAGTACCTTTAAAACAATACAATGAGGTCAAGACACATTCCTAAGGACATAGTGATCCTTACCCAAATCAGTAATAGTGTGTTCCAACAGCCTGGCACCTCTCTGGTGTCCTCTTCCTCCCCCGTAGTCGTGTCTCCTTCTATTGCTAGGGCCAGCTTCCATCACTCCCTCAGCAGGTCTCTTACCACTCCCCAAGTGGTCTGCATCTAGCCTCTTTACCATGTCAATTATTTCTGCCAAATTGGAGTCCGCTATAAACAAAAGGGCCTGCCTTAGGGGGTATTTTATCCCTTCGTAGAAGCACTTAGCGTATCCTCTGTCATCCAAGTCATATGAGTCAGCAAATCTCACGAGATGTTGGAACTCTCGTTGATACTCCGTGACCGACTTCGATCCATGCTTTAGCTATAAAAATCTCTCTTCGAGTTCATCTCAAGTAGACGAGGGAATGAAGTGCTCTAAAAAGGCTCTCGAGAACTCGTTCCAGCTGATCTCAGTATATACTCGCCCTTGAAAGATGGAACCCATGAGGGACTTCCACCAACTCTTGACATGTAGTTCTAGGAGTTTCACTACCAGGGTCACAACCATGTTGCTTGGACGTCTAATTCCTGCCAGCAATTCTTGCACGATGTCGAGCCATTCCTTCGTACGCACTGCCGACTCTGTCCCAAGGTATGCAGGAGGGGAGAGAGCTCGGAAAGTGCTCACCCAATTGGAGCACAGAACTTGTTGTTGTACGGGGTCTTGTTGGGATCTGAAGGCATCCAGGATAGCTTTGAGCGTTTTCCCTAACTCCAATTGCTGGAACTGTGTGGGTACGGATGGGGCGGGGGTGCCCCACTGGCTCAACGTGCACTAGGATCTACACGTAGAATACAAACCTAAGGTTAGGTTGGCTAATCTTAAGGTCAAAGTTAGACATAATTAGTGTGAATTACATATGGGCACACCACGTCTTCCGCTAAGTCAGTTTGTCCCCAAACTGACTAATCGAACAGGGGTGGAACCATTGTTAAATTACTTCTCCAATTTAGGATCGTAGCAAGCTAATACCATTTTTAAGACCCCCCCCCTCCTGGAACACACGATACGACACGAGGGGAGTCTTATGCCCAGAACATCCGCCTTGCGGTAGCGCTAGCACTCAGGCTAACCTGTACCGCAAGATGCCTATCCTGCCGGCTATAACAAATATCAAACATTGCCAACCTAACCAAATATATAATCAGAAGTCAATCCACACATAAGCATAGAGTACAAAAGTACAAAAAATAGAAGAAGCTTCAACAAGCTTCTAAAGTATCAGAGTACGAGTAAAATTTTCCCAAAGGGGCTACATCAAGAGTCTCTCAAAGACTCACATCAGTCACTGACGGTAGCGAGGGCACCGTCCCTTCAGGCCCTATCGTCCTGGCCTGGCTGTCCTGCTGCATAACTTGCTGCTGCTCTGTCTGCGGGGTTTCCTCCTAAAAAGGAAGACGTAGCAACCGTTAGTCATAAAGACTAAGTGGCTATCACATCCGCTCCCCAGACGACTCCTCGGCACCGGGCGGAGAAAAGAACAAGGGTACAATATATTTATATAAGCAGTAGTACAAACAGGTGGTAAATTATGAACAATATCAATGTATATAAAGCAGCACAATAAATGAGCAAACCATTTATTCTAGCAGTTCTATCATCTATAACATATTATAAAAGTGTAAAGCTATAACAGAATGTAACTCAACTTATATGAATGCCCATATAGACATATAAGTTGAGGATCGGCTCAACAGTAAAGTAACTCATCGTATAAGAGTGCCCATACAAACTTATTCGATGAGGATCTTGTGAATGTAATGATATGAATGCAATGCAATGTCTCCCCCATGATCACATACAAGCAATTGTCATGTCGACACACACTTGTAGTTCCCACTTTTTGAGCAGGTAGCTAACCTATCAGGCGTCAACCGTCGTGCCCATATAGTGATAGTGGAGCGGGCATCTCCACTACTAGGCTGGTATCCACACTACCTATCCTAGGCCTCCGTACGCCTCAACGCTAAGAACACAACAGCGGAGCTCACATGCGTACTACGGCTCAGCGGGAGTCTTGGGTATATGTGCACCGATTACCAAGCCGCGAACTGACCTATGATATGACATAGAAGGAGCCTCAGAAGAAGCATGAGCACCAAGCCCAATCGTTCACTTTGCACGGAAGGAGCGTCGGGAATGAGCACCGAGGACCAAGCCCAACCTCCCAAGGTCTATCCGTCAACTTCCGTCGGTGTGATGACTGGAGAGCCTGTAGACCTACCACACTATCCTTGACCCAGGATTACGACACAACGTGTCGACTCACACCGCATGTAATTTCATATCTCGAGCTAAACAACACACAAGGTCTCCTCATCGAGTCCCTTATCAACACGATCGAACAAGTGCGACAAACACTCACGCACTATCAACCCTTCCACATTTTCTTGCATCCAAGCATTGAATGGTTCCTTATAAACCTTAGGTGGCAAGCCACCTAGTACAACATAACATCAGTCACTGCTACCCATAGAGAGACACGACCCTACGCAGTGGACTACAATACACGTTCCATTGACCATATGTATCCCGCGAGTATGCACTAACCTTTTTCAATCCTCTTTCACATAATATTCATCGCTTTGCTAGTGTCAAGCTCATCCTTCCCGGTTCACATAACTTGTTTGTTTATACAATCCAACTCATCAACCCACTAGTTCACATACGGATCTATCAACCATCTCACAACAATCCCTCTACCACCTCCTATCATGGATTTACTTAAACCTGAGAACAAAACGTGCAAGAAATGAGTAAAGTATAGAATATAAAACGGGGATTCCTGATTCTATAGGAATCCGGTGAAAACATTTAACCCCTCGTTGGAAAAGTATTTCTAAGGGCTACGACTTTTGTATTCGATCCCTCACCCAGATCAGACCGTAACACACTTGAAATCGGCTTCAAAGTCTGCTGCGTACAGATTATTGTTTTTGCACGCTTAGCTTGACAGCCATCAATTTCGATCAGACTTTCCTATGGCTACAGACTTCTCCTGAAGATGTGTAACCACTCGTTGGAAAGGTATTTCCAAGAGCTACGATTTTCGTGTTTAGTCGAAAGACCAGATCTATCCATATCATATCTGAAGATGGCCACGAAGATCGCTGCGTACAGAAAACAGATTTCTGCACGCATCTTAAGGCGGAATGAACGGCATCGACCCGTCTTCCTCCTCTAGCCGATCTTCCCAAATCACCTCCAGAACTTCTCCTCCATTATTCACCCTCATAAGGCCATGTATCCTCACAAAACCAGTCCACCTCCTACTCAAGAAGAGGGGAGAGGTTGAAGACACCACTACCCATAGAGCACAAGCCCTAGAATGGCTTCTTCCTAGGAATTCACCATCTCGCAAGTCAAGACTCTTTTGAGTCTACATCTCACCTAGAAATATCTACAGATCTAGCACCGAGGGAGAGGGGAGGAAGCTCACCTCATTTCCGGCATTTCCAACTTTTCCGGCAAAGGATCTCGTCACCCTTCTCGACGACATCTTCTTCTCCTCGGCGGCGGTGGTTCTTCACGAATGAAGGTTGGCTCCAGCAGCAGTCTCTCCACAGAAATGTCTTTGGAAGAGGATGAAAAACGGCTAGGATTTCTAAAATCTTATATATATGGAACCAACATGGGTAGGGATATGCCTGTGTCCCTACCAGTGTCCTGCTCGGGCGAAGCGTCGTCGACGGTTCGTCTTCTATTTGGACACACAAACACGGGTAGGGACACGCCCGTGTCTCTACCCGTGTCCACGCGACATGATCGTGTTCATGCCTATGTCCTACCCGTGTCCACATGACACGGTCGTTTTTAGGCCCGTGTCCGTCCCGTTTCCTACCCGGGAAACACAACCGGCTTCTTGGAGATATTCACACGGGTAGGGACACGCCAGTTTCTCTACCCGTGTCTTGCTCGGGAAACACTTAGACATATGTACACGGGTAGGGACACGCCTGTGTCTCTACCCGTGTTCTGCTTGGGAGACACGATCGACGATTTCAGTTACACACACGGGTAGGACACGCCCGTACCGCTACCCGTGTCCACATACACACGGGTAGGGACACACTTGTGTCACTACCCTTGTCCTTCTTTGGAAATTCCACGAATTTCCAATCCTTACACCAGAGTACCACACGGGTATGGACACGCCCGTATCACTACCTGTGTCCTACTCTGGACGTTATTTCACCTCCCTTACACAAGTGTAAGCCTATTTGCCAGCACTCCCTGAGCCCAATCCAGCTCCCTTGACTTTAAAAAATGCACACGAGGGGCCTAGCGTGAATCGGGACGTTATACGCATAGCTGAAGGTGCGCATGCCCAATGGGTCATCCATGACTACCGGGGTGAAGGGGCGCATTTGTTGGAATCTAGACGGAGTTGACTTCATATTGATAACAGCGGTCCTACCGTTGGTTGAGTTTGATGTGATATTGGGAATGGACTGGCTAGCAGAGAAGCATGCCAGTATTGACTGTATATCCAAGGTGGTGACCCTGAGAAGCGAAGGGCAGCAAGAAGTTATGTTTATGGGACTTAATGGAGTGGCCTATTCCCTGATTTCGGCCATGCAGTTGGTGCGGGCAGTTAACCAGGGAGGAGTAGCTCTTGTAGCATTTTTGGAGGTTCGCCTTTCTAGGTTATCCCTTGGAGAAGTACCATAGTGGCAGAGTTCGAGGATGTATTTCCTGATGAGCTTCCTGAAGCACCTCCTCGACGGGAGATTGATTTCTCAATTGAGTTAGTTCTAGAGGCTAGGCCGGCGTCACATCCTCCATTTAGGATGGCACCAAAAGAGTTGGCCGAACTCAAAGTACAGTTGCAGGAACTGTTGGAGCAGGGGTATATCAGACCCAGCTCTTCACCGTGGAGCACGCCGGTGTTGTTCGTTAAGAAGAAAGATGGTAGTATGCGGTTGTGCATAGACTACTGAGAGTGTAATAAACTGACTATCAAGAATAAGTATCTGATTCCTCGGATAGATGACCTGTTCGACCAGTTGGTGGGGTCAGTGGTGTATTCAAAGTTGGACTTGAAGTCAGGATACTATCAGTTGTGAATTCGAGACGAGGACATACCCAATACAGCGTTTGGTACGAGGTATAGTCACTTTGAGTTCTCAGTGATGTCGTTCGGGTTGACGAACGCACCATCTGTATTCATGGATTTAATGAATCGAGTATTTCGGGAATACTTAGACTCTTTTGTAGTTGTCTTTATTGAAGACATTCTGGTTTACTCCAAATCGGAGATGGAGCATGAGACTCACTTGAGAGTAGTCTTGCAAGTGTTGAGAGAGAACCAGCTTTATGCAAAGTTCTCGAAGTGCGAGTTCTGGTTAGAGAAGGTTGCATTTTTGGGCCATGTGATTAGTGGGGATGGAGTGGCGGTAGATCCAACAAAAGTGGAAGCCATCAGAGATTGGCCAATTTTGAGAACCATGGCAGAAGTCCGGAGTTTCCTTTGACTAGCCGGGTACTATAAAAGATTCGTGGAAAACTTTTCGCGGATAGCTCTACTCCTCACTTCACTAACTCGGAAGGACCAGAAGTTCTTGTTGACTCAGGAGTGAAATTAGGCGTTTGACAACCTAAAGGAAAGGCTGATGACATCTCAAATCCTAAGTCTGCCGGAAGGTACTTAAGGATTTCAAATTTTCAGTGACGCATCAGTATGCGGTTTGGGTTGCGTATTGGTGCAACATGGCAGTGTGATAGCCTTTGGGTCTAGGCAATTGAAGCCTCACGAGAGGAATTACCCCATCCATGACTTGGAATTGGCGGCAGTAATTTTTGCGTTGAAATTGTGGTGGCACTATGTTTATGGTGCGAATGTGGAGATCTTCACGGACGACAAAAGCCTAAAGTATATACTAGATCAGAAGGACTTGAATATGCGGTAGCGCAGGTGGGTCAAGTTCCTTGGAAACTACGAGGTGGCGATTCAGTATACGCTAGGCAAAGCCAATGTGGTGGCAGATGCCTTGAGTAGAAAGTACTCTAGGCAAGGGAATTGGATCGAAGATCATGATGAGCGGTTGGTACGGGATTGGGAGTCCCTTGGCATTGAGTGTGTAGCGAGAGGCGAGTCTAGCATGGCTCATTTGAACAGGATTGAGTTGCAAAATGACTTAACCGATCGGGTTCGGGAAGCGACTAGTTCTGATGAAGAGTTCCAGCCATTTGTGGTGGAAGCTCAAAAGGGCAAAGGTAGCGCCTGGGAAATGATTGACGGGATCCTGAGGAAGGATGGAAGGGTATGTGTACCGCAGTTCGGCAAGCTCTGTGAGTATTTGATGTTTGAGTCTCATTTTACGAAGGACTCAATTCACCTTGGAAGTACAAAGATGTACTTGGATATAAAGAAATCCTTTTGGTGGCCTGGTCTGAAGCGGGACATAGCTTTGTATGTGATTCAGTGCCAAACTTGTGCCTTGGTGAAGGCCGAGTGTCAGAAGCCGGGCGGGTTCCTGAATCCTCTTCCTATTCCTGAGTGGAAATTTGATGACATCTCTATAGACTTTGTGCATGGCTTAGCTCGATCGCAGCAAGGTAATGACGCGATTTGGGTGATCGTGGATCGCTTGACCAAAGTGGCTCATTTCATCCCAAATCGGAGAGAGGACAGTGTGGAAAAGCTGGTAGAGTTGTATGTTCGCAACATTGTGCGACTACACAGGATTCCTAAGAGTATAGTTAGTGATCGAGATCGATGATTCACGTCCAAAGACTGGAGGCTGGTTTAGAAGAGTCTGGGCATATAGCTCAAGTTCAGTACGACGTTCCATCCTCAAACTGATGGACAAACTGAAAGGACGAATCGTATAATGGAGGATATGCTGAGGATGTGTACCCTCGACTTTGGGAAAAAGTGAGAAGACCACCTCTTCATGGTGGAGTTTTCCTTTAATAACAGTTACCAGGAAAGCATAAAGATGGCGCCATACGAAGCTTTGTGTTGAAGGTGGTGTCAAACGCCAATGTCTTGGATTGAGGCGGGAAACACCAAGCTTTTGGGAAAAGAAGTGGTGGCTGATGCATGTGAGTTGGTGCAAACCATTCAAGAGCGCATAAAGGTTGCTCAGGACCGACAAGCAAAGTATTTTAATGCTTGCCATAGGAATGTGGAGTTTGCGGTTGGCGACTGGGTCTATATAAAGATCAAGCCGTTCAAGTGCGTTTCGCGGATTCGCCGAGTCAAGAAGTTGAGTCCGAGGTTTTTGGGACCTTTCAAGGTTATAGAACGGGTGGGAGAAGCAGCGTACCGGTTGGCATTGTCCACAGAGCTGATTGGATTACACGATGTTTTCCATGTCTCCGTCTTGAGGAATGCCTTTGTGGAGGCTAGTGTGGTGATCGAATCGGCATCGATACCGATAGAAGAGGACTTGAGGACGCGAGTTCACCCAGTTAGTATAGAGGATACAGAATTTTGTCAATTGCGGACCAAAGAAGTTAAGCTCGTCAAGGTGCGTTGGGATAATTGCGGTCGTGACGATTTATCTTAGGAGCACGAGCAAGCAATGAGCGAGGACTATCCTGAATTATTTGTGTAATACTAGTTTGAAACAGTAATCGATATGTAGTAACAATGTTTTTATTTGTTGCAATAATTTTCTTGTTGTCTTCCTATATGAAGATTAATTTCGGGGAATAAATTCTTATAAGGGGAGAGGAGTTATAACACCCCAGTTTTCAGACCTAGATTTGCTGGAAGCTAATGCCCGACGGTAGAGATACCACTGGAGCTAGGTCGATGAGCTCGACATTGGACCTAGTGCACGATCATTGGATCTAGTGCGCACAACCATTGGTCATGCGCCACTGATCGTGCACACTTTTCTCCACTTTTCCAAGTTCTGCCTAGGGAAACCGCCCGACCATTGGACTTAGTGCACACGATCACTAGTCGTGCTCCGCTACTCGTGTGCATTTATCCCATTTTTCTAGAGTTTTGCCATTGTTAATCGCACGATCATGATATCCAGTGCGCACGACCACTGGTCGTGCGCCACTGATCGTGCGGGCGGGTGCAGTTCCGTCTTTTTATTTTATGGTCGTCCGATGCTTCCTTAAATTCGATCCAAGGGCCCAGGATCTTCCGCCCAAAGGACTTTATTAGGGCTGAGAGTGTCTTTCCCCTCATTTTCTCATCTTTTAGAGTGAGAGTTAGGGTTAGAGAGGAAGTTAAGGGAGGAGGAAGGAGAGAGATTTCTTCCACCATTGACGAAGCTTCAGAGCTCCGATCATCGTTCCGAGACCAGATCCGTGGAGAGGGCATGGAGGAGCTCATGTCAATCTATTCTAAGCAAGGATTCCATGGCTAGGAAGAGGGGTCGTAAAGTAACGACATTTCTCCTCTCAGTTTCTAGGATGCGTGCATAACATCTTTTTCTTTCTTGTTTTTCAAGCTTTTGGGCACCAAATCTCTCAAATGAGAGGTGTTTTAGTCGCCATGGTTCAAGAGGAACCACTGGGTCGATTGTGTCCATCCTCGACACTATATTGCATTAGAGATCCACTTTGTTAGTGGATTAGGCATTATGGGTGAGCCGTAGTCGTGACCGCTAGTCCGACTCGGTGATGTTGCATAGCGAGCCTTAAGGATTTTGTAGAAATCCATTGCGGCAAGATGTCGTTTGTGATGAATGTGTCTCCCCCCTTTTTCGAGTGAGTACGTGTAGCCAGAACCGGTCAAGGTTAGCTCCATATTGGCGGTAGATGGTTTCCTTAGTGCGCGGGAACGTTGAAGCATGAATGATGGATTAGAGTGGGAATTGTTGTGGATTGTGATGTGCTAAGGTGCGGCTTTGTCTCCGTGGTCGACTGGCTATCCTGTGACGTGCAAGTCATGTGGGGAGAGTGTCTCGACGAGACTATTCCCCTTCTGTGAGACTGACGAGAACGCCATGCATAGGACAATCCCGGGCCATGAAGGCCACGAGCGGGTGGGGTCCATTATGGGTTCTTAGAATCGGTTTGTGTGTGAGACGGAATCCTGACGTAAGAAGTCAGAGTTTGCAGGCAAGCCCGGGTCTAAGACCCACGAGCGGGTGGGGCCTTGGCAAGATTTCCGTGTGGCGGCTGTATGTCGTTAGGGGAATTGCAGTACCCTTTTTGTTTGCGGCTTGACGCCGATGGGGAAATTGGAAGTACCCAGTTGTTATGTTATGATGATGTGCTAGATGCATACGCAATAGGGTGCCTTGGGCGAAACCTAGGATTGCATACATATTGCATTATAGGCCCCCTTTTTCTTGTGCTCAATGTAGAAACATGTTTTTTGTATAAGACATCCAAACTTGTTTTACTACTTTATATGTTTATGTATATTGCATATGAAGTGCTGACCTGCCGGGTGATGGAGTGCCCCGGGGTCCGCTAGGGACGGTCGGGAGGAGATGTGATGGTTACACAGGTTATGTCAGCCTTGTTACTACCAATTTTTACAAGGCAGGAATCGCAAGCAGGAGCAAGCTCGCCGGCCAAAAAGGCCTTAGTCTCATGAAGTGACTACCATGCTTGTTAGCTTATTTTCTTTTTAAATGTGATGCTCCATGTTATAGATATTTTCGGCTTGCAGGCCGAGGTAGCTTAGGAGTGCTTTTACACATTGATGGTTGATATTGTTGTCATTTAGTTTTGGACTTGTTGTGTGTAAGGCCTTAAGGCCATATTTTTTTGATACTCCTGACTTCTGGTGGATAACTTCTAGTTGTTGGTATGTTTCCGCTGTTGATTTATTCTGAGTTTTGAGCTGGGTAGTAAATATCATCTTTTAACGCTAAATCTGTGGCGTCTGTATGTTGTGGGGCCCCGACTGTACCCATATTATACGGTCATTATAGAGAAGGTGTTACAGGTCGCCACTTTCACTTCATAATTTTCAACAAAGATTCCATTTCATGATGGCTAGCTTGAGAGAGAATTTTCTTTCCATAAATAAAGAGTCATTCACTCCTTCCTTTGGATGCTTATTAAGATATATTGAAGAGCCCTTTCATTCTTCACATCTTGAGGAGTCCTTAGAGAAATTCCAGCAATCCTATGACAATTTGAAGGCGATCAAGTTTAAAGCACACTCAACACAAAAATTAACAATCTTTTATGCATTTTCTTTATTTTGGTTACGCTTTTTTTATTATTGAAGTGAAGTTTGCCCTTGTGTTGGCTACTAGGTCTGAATGAGGCTTAAGGGAAATTCGCCTCTTACGTACACTGCTAGATTGAGGTTTAGGTCCAAGGAGTGGCTTGAGGTATATCTAGGAAGAGATAAGCTAAAGTCAACCGGCTCGAGATGCGAGCCAGTATAGAAAACTAAAAGTCATTTTTCTAATCTTTGCCTTGATTTCTAGCTTTATTGAAATTAATTTTTTTAAACATTTTTGTACACAATAAAATCATGACATTCTCTTTTTATCTATAAATATTTTATTGCTGAAGTTCAATATTATTTTCTATAAAGTTTTTCTTTATACAAAATGATATTATTATTTTTAACTCGTATTCACCACCATCTAAGTGCATTTTTCGATTCAACAAGTGATATCAGAGATAGATTACTCTGATTAGGATTAACAACCTAGAGTATTAGATGTCGTCCATTAGAGATCTGATGAATAGTGACGACAAGTCTATATTATTTCCTTCATTATTCACCGGAAGTCATTATTGTACCTTAAAAGATATAATGAAAAATCTTCTTATTTTTATTAATATTGATGTGTGGAATATGACTATTAATAAGTATATTACATACTCTAATTTAAAAAAAAACAAAATTTAAATTCCTAAGCCTACAAGTGATTTTAATGAAATCGAGAAAAATGAATCTTTTTTAAATGCTAAAACTATGAAATGCTTATTTTGTGCCATGGACAAAACTATATTTAAACTTAATACATTCATTTAACATTGCTTTCAAAATTGGGAGATTTCTTAAAGGAACTTATGATTCTCCATCTACAAGTACCGAACAATTAGAAAAGTCAAAAAATCCATTAGATGAAGATAGTATGCACACCTGCTCCACCTCTCAAAGGGACGTTTGTTCGGATGAATCTACGACGAGCACATTGAATGGAAGGGAAAAGAGGAGTGAACCTTATTACTTAATGACGAGCACCATGAATTCCACCCTTCTTAAATCAGTCAATTTCTTCATCTCGTATGTTTGATTTTTCTAAAAGAAAAATTGGAAAATTGAAAAAGTATAAACTCTAGATTACATTTAGAAAAAAGATTTAAAAGTAAATGATGCAGGACAAGTTAAATCAAGATGGTAGAAAAAGTTGACGTCGACACGCATGATGTCAATGAACCTTCAAATTAAGGCTCCGTTTGGGAGGACTTATTTTCACCGGTCAAGCGGTTGCGACCGCATGAACCGGGACTTAATTTAAGTCCCGGTTCCTGCGGTCGCAACCGCTTGACCGGTGAAAATAAGTCCTCCTAAACGGAGCCTAAATTTTTATTTCTACTATGTATTTTATTTTCAGCATACTTATGAACTCACTCACATTTTAGTCCTTATGTATTTTGAGTTATTACTTATGTAATATGGGTTTTTCATATTGTAGGATATATTATAGATCTTGAGCAAGGCAAGTAGAATACCAACCAAACCCAACATAAGTTAGCCCACATGTTAAACCACCCCTTTTTCATATATAAACCATCTTTTTTTCTTTATATCATGATGACCACCATAAACCACCCTCTTTTTACACATAAACCACTTAAATTTCTACAAGTCATGAATGACCACCAAAAATCACCCCCTTTTCACACATAAATTACTTTATTTCCTACATGTTATTATTAGCCACCATAAAACATCCCCTTTTCACACATAAATCACTTTATTTTCTTAATGTCATTAATAGCCACCACAAAGTTTTCCCCTTTCACACATAAGCCACCTTATTTTCATCATCATTCAAACATGTGACAAAAGACTACCATAATGATGCCCAACCTCCAACCAAATACATGGGCTCCAAAGTCATTCCCTCCTCACCTTTCATGGCTCTTAAGATCTATAAATATGCAAGAATGCTCTTGTTGTAATCATCCTTTGAATGAATGAAAATTGCAACTGTTAGCTATTGCTACATTGTTCTTCTTTGTACATTTCCCTCTGAGTGAAGGACTACTAAGAGTGAGAGTGTACGGCCCTTGAAGAAGAACTTTCAAGGAATGAGTAAGCAACGACCCGGCGAAGGACTGTCCGATCGGTACTAGCTTGAGTTATCCCTCAACTAAAAATACAAAAGTAGTTTGGCTACGGTATTTCTCTTTCAAAGCCTTAGTATTATTCTTCTACATGATTGTAATATTAGACATTATCGGTTAGCAACTCATCACATGACAGCAATTGTTGATGATCGCATTTTCGTCTTGCTATTTGTTTTAAGGCCAACTTTCGTATAACTCAAGTGTTTAACTTAAAAGAACTTCGAATCTCCAAAGTAACTCAAATATCATATTAAATCACCTTATAAAACCCCTTAGCCTACATCAAATTGATATCAGAGTCAGGTTTTCCTAACTCTTGTCTAGGGAACATCCAAAAAAAAGAAATTTTTGTGTTGTCTCATGCATGATTATCTATAAAACTTTTTAAAAAATGGTAAATCAAAGTATTTTGTACTAAAATTTTAATAATAAGCTCTTTTAATTTTTATAAATATCTCGTAAAAGTTTGAAGCTCAATTACAATTTGGTATATTAAAAATAAATCTAATCATTGACATATTTTATCTTTTTTTTTGCATTCACGCAAGCATCATTAGCTTAACTTTTTGCTAAAACTCTTTTAAAAAAAGATCAAAAAAATTTAAAACACTCAAGATTATAACTTTAGTGTATTCTCTAAAAACATACAAAATTTGAGTAAGAAACTCAAATATTAAATATAAATCTCGTTGTTTCTTCCAAATCACGCATTGCTGAATTATGAAATTCAGCTTGCAACCTATTTTATTTAAAAAATAATAACTCCTAGAATACTTCTCCAAAAATTATGAAATAAAGTTTCATCTCTTTGTTTTGAAGTCCTCTATAACTTTCTAGAAGAAATTAAGTCCTAATATAGAACACATAGTGGTCTAGAAATTTAGGTTTGTGGCTTTATCATAGTTAAGTATTTTTCACCCTATAAAGTTTTCAGCAATGTCTACTCGCAGTGGTGCACAATATGCTATAAATACATCTACAAGCGTAGAAGACATGTTATAAAACATAATAGAGAGATTGGGAAGAATGGAAACTTCCAACCAAATTTTGGTGGATCGAGTAGAGACGCTTGAAAATAATAGTGGACACACTCCCACTAAGACACCCAAACACCTGATTGATCATGATAAGCCTAAACAAAGCCTAACATTTAAAATCCTGAACTCATAGGAAATCATTTTTCTTATTTTGAGTTAGATGAACATCTTGATTAAGAACAAAGAAGATTTATAAGGCCTTCTTACAATCAAGATGACCAAAGATTTGGCCATAATCATGTTATTCTGAGGAATCTAGAAAGAAATATTGATTAAGACCTTACTCGTAGAACTAAAATCGAAGATCCAACCTTTTATGGAAACTTAGATCCTAGAGTCTTTTTTGTTGGCTCATTGATATTGAACAATATTTTGATTGGATTAATATTCGACAAAACTCTCTAGTAAGGTTTGCTAGGTTAATGTTAAAAGGACCCGCTCGAACTTACTGGACGGCTGTGGAGAGAAAGGAGGAGCGTAAAAATCAGGAGGTAGGTAGTTAGATGGAGATGAAAGTACTTTTATCTGAGAAATACCTTCCTGAGTCATATAATGATCATATTTTCTCAGAATTACATGATCTTAAGCAAGGAACCTTAACAGTGGCAGAATATTCAGGCCGCTTTGATGATCTAGTACTTAGATGTGACATATTAGAAACTCCTAAGGCATTCATTTCTCAATTTATGGCTGGGTTACAACAAGATGTAAAGGTCAAAATGACCATTCGAGATGTGAGCAATTTAGAGGAATCTTCTCACATGGCGATTCGAATTGAGTCTTACCTCAAGACCCAACAACAACATAAATTTCATTCCTCCACTCAACTTAACTAAACACCAAGGGTGACACCGTCCATGCCCACATCAACTATTTCTACATCACTCCCCGATCCTAAAGGAAAGTCCATTGTAGGGACATCTAGCTCAAAGTCAACTAACGAAAATATTGTTCCTAAAGCCACAAATATCACATGCTTTAGTTGCAAAAAAATTGGGCAGTATGCATCTCAGTGCCCGTGTAACCTTCATATAGGATTTGCACCCCTTCAATCATCACAAGACTTAGAAGATAGTGAAGTAGAGCCATTAGAAGAAGACGGAGAATCGGACGAAGCACTTGATTCTAATCAGTTAGCAGTTGTACGGTGTATGCTTACAACACCACAGACTGATGAAGATTGGAAGCGCACAACAATATTTACTATAATTACTACAATATGAGAGAAGACATATAAAATTATTATTGATAGTGTTAGTTGCATGAATGTGTCTCAAGTATATCTCTTATTAGACTAAATCTTACTACTGAACCTCACCCTAGACCATACAAAGTTGCTTGGATAGATACAACATCCATATCTGTCTTTCAACGTTGTTTGGTGCCAATACAGTTAGGTCGATATAGTTATAAGATATAGTGTGATGTCTTCCCCATGGATGTTACATATATACTTTTAGGACGACCATGGTTATATGATTTGGATGTGATACATCATGGCCGATCAAACACATATACATTTGTTTTTGGAGGTAAGCGTGTAATCTTAAAACCAACTAAATCTAAAGAAGATGCACCAAAACAACCAGTGACTTCATCGGCCCCTATTGAACATAAGTCACTTCATATCATTAATGGACATAAGTTCAAAATGGAAATAGACCAACCTCTTATGTTTGCTTTAGTTATCTTAAATTCACCTAGTATGGTACTTATGAACACATTAACATTTGAGGTAAGTGACCTCCTACAAGAATTCAAGGATGTTTATCCAGAAGAGTTACCAGCTAAATTACCACCATTAAGAAGTATTCAACAAGCAATGGACCTCGTTCCTGGATCTACGCTCCCAAACCTACCCCATTATCGGATGAGTCCTACTGAGCATACTGAGCTCAAATGTCAAGTTGATGACCTCTTGAGTCGAGGCTTCATTAGGGGTAGTATGTCTCCTTGTGTACTTCCTGCCCTTATTACCCCTAAGAAGGATGGAACATGGCGCATGTTCATTGACAGTCGTATGATAAATAAAATTACAGTTAAATATAGATTTCCAATACCAATACCTGATGATATGTTAGATATGATGTCAGGAGCCCCACCTTCTCAAAGATTGATCTTCAAAGCAGATACCACCAGATCCACATGCAAGAAGGTGATGAGTGGAAGACTGCCTTTAAGACAAAAGAAGGGTTATTTGAGTGGTTAGTCATGCCAATCGGGTTAACTAATGCCCCAAGAACATTTATTCAATTCATGACCCATATTCTTCAACCACATATTGGGAAATTTCTTGTCGTATATTTTGACGATATCTTAATTTTTATAAAATCCAGGGATGATCACCTTTCACATCTTCAAAAAGTATTTGAGATTCTTCGACAAGATAAACTTTATGTGCACTTAAAAAATGTTCATTTATGAACCCATCAACTATATTTTTAGGCTTTGTTGTGTCAAGTGAAGGAGTCTCTGCAGACCCTGAAAAGATAAGAGCCATTCAAGAGTGGCCAGTACCATTATCTATTCATGAAGTTTGTAGTTTTCATGGATTAGCAACCTTCTATCATCGATTTATTTGAGGACTCAGCACTATAATGGCACCTATCACTCAATGTCTCCAAAAGGGTGAGTTTAGATGGACTACCGCAGCCTCTAAGGCCTTCTTAGAGATTAAGAATTGCTTATCAAGACCCCCTATTTTGAGGCTCCCTGATTTTACTAAGGTTTTTGGAGTGTCCTGTGATGTTTCGGGAGATGGCATTGGCAGCATCCAAAAGCAAGAAGGTCATCCTATTGCATTCTTTAGCAAAAAATTAAATATGGCTCAACAAAAGTATTCAACCTACGATAAAGAATTTTATGCTATTATTCAATCGCTTCATCATTAGAGACATTATCTTCTTTTTAAAGAATTTGTGTTGTATTCTGACCATGAAGCACTAAAATATATAAACTCTCAAAAGAAGCTTAGCTCCCGACAAGCCAAGTGGATTCAATTTTTATAAGAGTACGCATTTGTCCTTAAGCATACATCTAGTGCTAAGAACAAAGTGACAAATGCACTAAGTCGAGTATATACTACTATGAGGGTCATGAACACTACAGTCACTGGGTTTGATAAGATGAAGAATGATTACATTAATTGCAAGGATTTTTGTCATATTTATGCAACTTTTGATGCCGAGTCTCAGAGTACTCACACTGAGTACCAAATAATAGATGGCTACTTATTTCGGGGAACACATCTTTGTATTCCTGATTCTTAACTTTGTGACTGCCTCATTGAGTAAATGCATGCAAGAGGAGGTGCTGGACATTTTGGTCGAGATAAGACCATTTATATCGTCGAGAAAAGATTCTTTTGGCCTAGCCTTAAGCGTGATGTGGCTTGTATTGTTGGGCGGTTTCGTATTTGTCAATTGGCAAAGCGAGGGAGGCCTATGGATGGCTCATATACCCCTTACCCATCCATATAGACATCGGGAGGACATTAGTATGGACTTTGTGTTAGTATTTCCACACACAACACATCGCTATGACTCCATATTCATTGTCATTGATAGGTTCTCCAAAATGGCCCATTTCATTCCATGTCATAAAACATCTGATGCCTCACATATTGCCACAATTTTCATGAAGGAAGTTGTCCGTCAACATGGATTACCAAAAACTATTATATCTGATAGGGATGTGTGCTTTGTTAGCTATTTTTGGAAAACTCTATGGAAGAAATTAGGAACTAAGTAAGCCTTTTCTACTACATACCACCCCTAGACTGACGGTCAAACAGAAGTTATTAACCGCAACCTTGGAGACCTTCTTAGGAGCTTAGTAGTTGAACATTCTGCTACTTGGGATTTAGTTCTACATATCGCTGAGTTTTCTTATAATAGTTTAATTAATAGATCCACGGGTTTATCACCTTTTCAAATTATTACAGGATATGACCCAAGAAAGCCCATTGATATCATTGATTTACCTTCTACTTATAGGACATCAACATTTGCATCATCATTTATCGAACACATACATGAGTTACATAAGGAGATTCGACAAAAACATACGTTAAAATATGAAAGCTATAAGAAAGTTGCTGATCAACACAGGCACCCTGTTGAATTTACAGTCGGAGACATGGTGCTTGTGAAGGTGATACCAGATAGAATGCCCTTAGGCACTCTTAAGAAGCTAACTAATAAAAGAGCTGGTCCATACAAGTTCATTAAGAAGATTAATAATAATGTTTTTGAATTAGATATACCTATAGATGTTGGTTGTTCATCAGTATTTAATATTATCAATCTAAATAAGTATTATGGTTTCGATGCAGATACTCCTATTAGTACTAACATGTAGGAATTAGCTGGTATACAAATGTCAGCCCCTTCCTCGAGACGTCTGAGGTCTCATCGGCCAGTGCAAATACTTGATGAGCAGGTGATATGTTCAGTTGATGGTGTTACTCAGCGCTTCCTAGTTCGTTGGAAATGTCTATCCCAAATTGATGATTCATGGATTACTAATGGAGAGCTACAACAGTTGAATTCAAAGCTTCTACAGGCTTACCTAGACTCATATTCGATAGAGTCGAATTCTTTAAAGCCTGGCGGAGCTGATGCAGGATAAGTTAAATCAAGACGGTAGAAAAAGTTGACGTCGGCACGCATGATGTCAATGAACCTTCAAATTAAATTTGTATTTCTATTATGTATTTTATTTTGAGCATACTTATGAGCTCACTCGTATTTTAATCCTTATGTATTTTGGGCTATTACTTATGTAATATAGGCTTTTCATATTGTATAATATATTATATATCTTGAGCAAGCTAGGCCCAATAACATCCAAACCCAACATTTTGGTATAGGCTTATGATCTGTGAGGCTTAAATATAGTAGAAAGTTTGCATACTTGGGCCAGAGAAGATTTTTTGCTCCTGACCATACATTTTCATAGAAAAAGAGATGGTTTGATATAAAGAAAGAGACATCGGGAAAACCTAGACCTTTAAATGGGTCAGAAGTTCTCAATGAAGTGAAAAATAATAAAAAAGCATGGGACAAAAAGAAAAATAGTGAGATTATGGATACCAAGAAGAGGAAGAGAAAGAAGTATGGGAGTGGTTCAAATAAGGAACGAAAATCTATTCAAATGTGGAAGATGTCAATTTTTACTTTCCATACTGGAGTGTAAGTTATTTTTTTTTGATATGGATGTACTTTTTATCATCAATTTTTCGAAAATCTTGAACTAATATCATTACATATGTGTTCATGGTTACTTCTAGGGGCTTCTACTGCATCATAACTTGGATGTGATGCATGCTGAAAAGAATATAATGTATGTGAGAATAGTATAGGTACATTATTGTACTTGAAAAATAAATCTGAAGATGGTGTTAATGTTTGCAAGGATTTGATAGATTTGAAAATTCGAAAAAAATTACATCCTTAAGAAAAAAAGAGAAAATGTATATCACTTACCTGTGGCTCCTTACACCTTGTCTAAGAGAGAAAATGAGGTATTTTGCGATAGGCTGAAGAAGATTAGTTTCCCGATGGCTATATCTCAAATATTGGTAATTGTGTTCTTTAGAGGAGCTCAAGCTGATTGGGCTGAAATCTCATGGCTGGCATGTTTTGATGCAACATTTGTTTTCAATGGCATTGAGAGATCTTTACCAAAAGGCCCATGTAATGCTTTATTTTTATTAGGTGGTTTTTATAATGAATTATGTCAAAGAGTGATAGACATGAATCACTTGGAATTACTGCTAAAAAACTACTAGGAAAACTGTTGGGAGTTATCAAAATACTCTACATTTTATATATTTAATTAATAATAATTTAGAATTTGGAATTTAAGCTTTGTCTATTTTTTGTTTTAGTTGTACAGGACTCTTATAAAAATGGGCAAAAGCACAATAGAGCGGGAAAGTCCAATGATAATGCACCTCGAGATGAAGTTGAGGTGGTAATGTACTCGAATTTAATTTTTGATTTACTCTAGTTAGTAAGTACAATGATATAAGTATTTTGATCTCTCCATGCTCTTTTGCAAGAAAGTTCACAAAGGCCCATAGAGGTGGAGTGCAATGATGTCGACAAAGACGATAAAAAATGGGCATGGTGCATCAAAGTTAAAAGTCGCTTGTTGCCAACAAAGGCCTGTATAAGTGGACGACAATAAGTATACTAATAGGAGATAATTTAGTGAAGTATGCTTTCTTTCTTAGTGTCATAACAAAGGAATTTGTTCCATATACATTAGATAGATGGGATAATGTAGAAGGTGAAGTAAAGAATAGAATGTTGAACTGCCAAAAGGTAAAAGGGGTCTTTAATTATTTTTTTTTCTAATTCTATTATAAAGTATTTAAGTCTCTTTTTACTTAATGTACAGCTAAGTTATAGTATTGAAGATTGGGAAAAGAAATCGATCATTCAAAAGTTGGCAAATTTTTGGCGGGGTAGAAATTCCAAGTTGTAAATACTTATCTGAGAAACAAATGATGGTCGAATGGCTTCATGGGACCTCACACTTTTAAAGCCTGACTTCATAGACCAAAAGCAGTGGGATCTCTTTGTGAAGAAGACACTATCGTCTACCTTTCAAGTAAGACACTATCCTCACTTGTGCGTAGAAAAACTTTTTGCAAACTTGTAATAAATCATATTTGTATTTAAAGGAAAAGAGTGTGAAATTTAGAGCAATGAGGGCAATGTAAAACCACAATCACACAATGAGCAGGACCGGTTATGCTCATCTACACGAGAAGATTGCATGTGTGTATATATATATCATTTAAATATTTATACGTAGTCTCTTTTAAAGTTTTTTCCTTTCAGTAGTGTTATATCTTTTGTTTTTTTTTATTTCTAACAGTTTTTATCGTGTTCTTCTTTATGTCTAATACTCAAGAAAAAGTAAATCTCGAAGATACCAATAATTCAAGGGTTCAAGTTTGGAAAAAGGGTCACATGAAGAAAAATGAGGAACCTAAAAGTCAAGCTGTTGCCGACAAAATAGTAGCGAAACAATCTAGTTGTTTACTTTTGCCTTTTTTTTGTTATTGAATTATGATAAATTATTAGCTTTTTATTTGAAGAAATTAAGAGAGTATTGTGCACTAGAATCATAGAACACAACTTCCCTTATTGATGATGCAATAAGCATTATTTTTGGCAAGGAAGCACGTAGTAGAGTGTGAGGAATGGGTTTCGAAGTTACGCCATCAAAAGTTTGAGTGCAAGTTCAACAAAATGAGAAGGTCAAACAACTTGAAAATTTGGTGCATAGTCTTCAACAAGATATACAAGAAATAAGGTTCATGTTTTTCCAAACAATAAAATAACAAAATCAGGTAGAATGGATTAGTAACTCGTAAAAGTAGATTACGTTTCTTAAGCAAATTTACATTCTTTGATTTAAATTGGCACCATTTCTTAACATTTTTATTTTCCTACACCTATGGTCATTATCTTAACATATTCTTTGTATACATTCAAGTCAAAGAAGTGTATCTAGTTGAGATATCCTAGCTGAGGATGCTAAATGTAAACTACTTCATTGGTCAGTTGATGGAGTTGTTGCATAAGGTCGATTTGCATCCAGAGATCTTAACACAAAAGTGCATCACATTCTTCTTGGTAGATTTTGTTGGAAAATTTGGGTTGATAGGGTTTTAGTAGAGAAGGTGGAACTAATTTGTCCAAATGATGAAATGATTTTTCTTGAGGACACAATTAGAAGCATAATTGCATGGTTGTCTGCATTGATCCATTAGGTGATTGATATATGTTTTGATGGTTCTACGTACATAAGGTAATCAAAATTTTCATCACTATGTAAACATTTTATTACATTTCCTCTTAATGTGTTTCTCTGGATGAACAATAGCTAGTTTCAATATTGATATTGAAGAACATAAGCAACATACATTTATTATAGTCAGGACCAAGTGCATATGTATTTATCATTGTTGTTAAAGTTAAATTCTCGTTGAGTGTTGCATGAGTTGTGAATTTAAATTTGTACAAATACTTTTACTTTTATACATGTTATCTCCAGTCGGCTAATTATTTTCCTTGTACTTCCACTATTATGTACTTGTATCATATGTGACTGTTCTATGACACTTATACGCACCACAGGGATTGCATCAATACATTTTTCCCAAAATATATGTAATGCATCTACTACTCTTTCATTAAACATTAACACAACATAACCTTTCTTTTCAAATATGAGAAATGCAAATTTTAGTTAAGTCTTGCATACAACATTGAGCTTTGATGGAAATTCAGTGAAGAAGAGGATTTCCTTACCCGACTTTAGAAATTGCCATATTTAAAACTCCATCAAACCATATTCTAGTTAACACGACCTAAGAAGAAGTCGCATCACTGCATTCTAGAACAATAATACACAATTACTTTCTTTGAAGAGATAAATACCTTTGAAGTAACATTAAAATTGCACAATGGAAGGCTAACAGGTTTCTGGTGACAAATATCGTGCCTTTCACTCTAAAAGTTGCATAAATATTAATACTAGTCTTACAAAACTAGCTCTTGCTTAAAGATGCGGCCTTATGGAACCCAAAGAGATAAACTACGTGCAACAGGAGACAACCCGCAAAAACTAAGGCATGCAGAACGCGTTGCTCAAGCCTCCAAACAGTAGTCAAAAGCTCCAGAGCGCTCAAAGCACAACACTACCCACTACAGCAAGCAAAATACTTATCTTCACGAATGATGGCCTATCACCCTCCGAACGCATATATCTCTCCCCACAAGTTGTAATGTGAAGCGGTCTATCTCCCTCGATCTCTCTAAAAGCACAATAACAACACCAGAACTAGTGGAAGTTTGGTCGACACCGATCCGACCACGTGATTTTTCACCCCCTTTCTGAGGTTTTCCACGTTAAAAAAAGTCTCTTGCTTGCACTCTCACTTTTCATTGACTTTTGCATGCCTGACAACTCCCAAGATAAGACAATAAAATTTTGGCCGATCTATAGAGGCCGCCGAGTTTGGCTGCAATACTAATTATTAAGAAATTTTCTGTACAACCATATGTATCGTATATGGATGTCAGATTCAGATATGCAATCGTATATGTGAGAGGTCGCGCAATGCTCTTATGGACTCGTTGACTTGAACCATATAAGCTCTAGAATGAGCTAAACGCGCAAAAAAAAATCAACTACTCACAAACCTTATTTTTACGCGGAAAACCCTAGAAAGGGGAAAACCCATGTGATCGGTTATGTACCTGCCATATTTCACTATTTCTCAGAGAGTTACAAAAGTTCCCTTTTGAGGGTGACATGTCACTGCTCGTTACAATAATTTTTCAGACCATAGAGGTCGTTTGGATTGTGATGGTGGTAAGCGTGCTCGGAAGCAGTCTAGACTGGAATCTGCATCAATTGGGCTCTCAATTTGGAGTTGGAACAAGTTCTTTGAGCTATCTCCAAGGGAACCTCCGAGGAGTAAAAGAGGTCTTCAACGGCTCTAAGGGATCTTCAAAGGCTATAGGAGTTGTTCAAGTGGTCTTCCAAGCCGAAGGTGGTCTTCGAATCGTATTCAAGGAATCTTTGAACTCTGAAGGCGGTCTTCAAGTGCTTATGGAAATCCTCCAAGGAATCTTCAAACATTGAAGGAGATCTTCGAGCGATTTTTTAAGTCGAAGGAGGTCTTTGAAAGAATCTTCAAGCGTGCAAAGAGAACTCGGGGAGATCATCGAAGGAATGTTATGGAGCTCTTTATGGCATAGAAGGCAAGGTCCCCCAAATGTGAGCTCTAGGCCCCCTTTTATAGATTTGGAGAATGACATTTTGGTAATTAAGCTCTTAGGGAGTCCTATTCTCCGCACACAGGTAACCATATATTTTGTAATACACACACTCGTGATGGAGTATTTTGCTATACATACACTCATGATGAGAATTTCATTATACACACACTCATGGTGGGAATTTCACTATAAACAACCTCATAATGGGGTATTTATCTATATACAGACCGACTATGGGAATTTTACAATGTGTACCCCCATAATGGGTGGTTTTACAAATAGCGGGGAGCGACGATGATAGTACATAGGCAATTGCAGGGAGGTGCAACAACGAGCATGTGTGATGCGGAGGCCGGGCGGCGGCGCATTGACGAGCAGCCTGTTGGGCACACAGTCGGGGGAGTCGGAGCGGCCGGGCACCGCGGGCTTGCGATCAAGTAGCCGCGCAGTAGGTGGGGGCTGCACAAATAAGGGGCCACACGGTCGGCGTAGTCGTGCGTCTACATGGCTAGCCTTGTGTAGCTGTGCGTCTAGACGAGTGGCCACCTACTGGGGGGGTGGTAGCGATGGCAGTTGGCATCTTCCGATGAGCGCATGTGCTTGCACGTAATTTTTCAGTCATGGTGTTACTGGGTTGTTTTGGGCCATTCCCCTCTCTCCCCACTAAGATAGTGGGAGAAGTGTTTCTATTAGCACACCCGCTATTATTTGCAACTCATTTTGCTTATAAATTTAAGTGGTTCCTATCAGTACATACTAGAGGTGCAAATTTATACTGGGCCCGGTTGCCCGGCCCGGGTCAGTCCGAGTCTGAACCCGATTATTCTAGGGCCTGATTAGGCTCGAGCCAGGTCTAAGGGGGCTCACCAGACACCTTATTTAGGCAGAGCCCAGCCAAATGCCCGGCCTGGGCCCAGCCCGGGCCAGGCCAAGGCCCTAATAGGCCCAAGGCCCGATTAATATTATTTTTGTTGGTCCCGCCCCAATATTAAATTATTGATGCGTGATGGCCCTAAGCTGGGCAGCCAGCTTCTTTGGCCACCCAGCTTGCTATTGGCAGCAGCAAGCTCCCAATTGGCAGCTCGTTAGCTGCCAAATGGCAGCTAATCATAGGAATTTGGGTCTATTTGGGCCCGGTTTTGTGGTCTCAGTAGGCCCTCTTTTTACATGGGCCCTGGCCCGACCTAGACCTGATATGAGTTGGGCCCGACAACAAAAAATCCTGGGCCCAGGAGATCTGGGCCCGACGGGCTTATTTGCACCCCTAGTACATACACCTTTTTTCTTGTCACCACCTTATTATTCTTGCAAAAGAAACAGTTTTATTAAGAAACATCAATATTAAATAACTGTGTTCATTCATAGGAACCTTATTTGTCACAAGTTGAACTCTTACTGCCTATATAAAACCTAACTTGAGAACAATGAAGACGCAATCACTTGATGACTTTAAAACCGTATTCAAAGGAGACTGAGTGTTCCTACGATCTCCTGGGTGTGCGGCGAGACCTCCAATGATCTCCGGTCACCTCCATTTTTCTCAACCATCCAAAATAAGGCCACCCTCGAAAATAAAAATTTCAGGGTCCAATATAAGGGAACATCACTGGTAGGGACTTGCAACGTGGTCGGGGCCACGCCCAGGGTGCGTGCGGCCATCCAGAGCAGCGTTCGGTTGCGTGTAGCTGAGGCCGCACGTAGAATTGCCCGTGGCCTGTGGCCAACCCCAAAACTAAGCGGTTAGGAAAGGAGTGACCCTCTCACTTATATACTCAGGACCAAGAAACACGCTAGGCAGTGTGAGACTAAATCAGCGGCCCTTTTAACGAGTTGCGTCATGCGCTTGGACATCACCTGTCATTTGACGTTGCACAATCAACACATACGTGTTTGGATTGTGTCTCGATACCACCTATCACTAACGTGATAATTATTGTTTGGGTTTTTATCGTACACTTTAAAAAACAATTTAAACGTTAGGGTCAGTTTGTTTTGGCGGTGGCGGTGACAAAAAGAGCTGTGAGAATGGAGTTGTGGGAATGGAGTTGTGGGAATGGAGCTGTGAGAATGGAGCTGTTCAAAATGGAGAAACAGTTTGACAAAATAGCGGTGACAGAGCTGTTCACAACGGAGAAACAGTTTGGTAAAACGGCAGTGGCGTTTCTGTTTCATTTTATTATAAAAATAAATTATAATTATTTTAATTAAAATGAATTATAATTACTATTATCAATCATAAAAAATAATACTAATACTAATTATAAATATACTAATAAAAATTAATACTAATACTTATACTACTAATTAAAATTTATTATGAATGATAAATAATATGAATCATCATCATAATAATAATACTGTAATAATAAATAATAATAATATTCGAATATAAATTATATAATAATATAATAATAATAGTAATAATTGTCATCATCGCCAACAAGAAACGGGCCATCTTCGCCATGGCAGCGGAGCTGGGGGGGGCAAGTGGAGCTCCGGCGGGATGGTGGCAGTGGAGCTCCGGGAAAAAACTGCGATGGTGGCTACTCCTGCCCTCGCTCCGCCCCTCGCCGATGTACAGCTCCGTTCGCGTTGGCAACGCCGGCGTTGGAAAGCTAATCCCAGGAGCTGTGGGAAACCTCCGTTGGCAACGTAAAAAGCAAGCTCCGTTCGCGATGGAACGCCAAAACAAACTGTTGGAAAAAATAAACTGTGTTGCGGTTGGAACTCAACGGAGTGAAAACTTGCAAACAAACTGAGCCTTAATGTGCAAGGAAAAAAAATTAAAGCCTCGGCATATTTGAAAAAAATACTCCCACGGCTGGTGGGAGTATTTTGAGTATTCTAATATAGAAGATGATATAAAGGCATGTAGAGTCATATACATGAATATTTTGGGACCTAAGTCGTCATTATCATTCACATATCTATACATGTAGACTGTAATTAGGCCGCACAATTTTCAAAGCCTAATTTTGTTGCTATTCAAAATTGAATGCGGGTGTCCGAGAAAATATGGACCCCTTCGTATTTTTATTTTATTTTATTTATATATAAGATCCAGGCTGTTTAAAAAATATGTATGTATTGATAGGGTTTAACCTTAATTTTCTAAGTCAAGTCAGAAATATTTGGTCAAAAGATACGGGGCAAGCTAATTCGACCAGACTAGCTGCAAAACGCGCTCATCCAAAAGATCTGAAAGCATCCAGAGCGCCGGGACAGCGCGAGCACACGGCGCGCCGACGCAGCGCGCTCCCGCACGAGTGTAGCGCGCTCCCGCACGAGTGTAGCGCGCTCCAGCATTGCGCGCTCCCGTGTGCGCGCGCAGCGCACTCCGACGGACGCCGCTGCCTCCACCGGAGGTCGTTGCTGCCGCTAGTGACCCTTCCCGTTCTCAGCCGCTTCCTTCGCCGTCGGCCACCTCCGGCCGCCGCGGCCTCCGGGCACCTTGCCCTGGCTGCCCGAACTGCCCGGAGGGAAGGGGGCACTCTCGTCATTTTGGTAAAAATGGCAATTCAGGTGATCAAAACGAAACAATGTCAATCGCCAGCACAAATCACTCCCTGACGCAATTACCACGATAAAACTCCAAAAATTATAAATATGCTCACAAGTCTTCATTTGAAGACAAGCAACTCTAGAGGCAAGAGAGAGCTCTGAGGTTTTCCAGCAAGATCATGGACTTAGGCCGATTCTCCGCTCAGGAATTCACTCTGCTCTCCTTGTGCCATGGTTTACTCATGCCTTAAGTGACGTCAACCGCCTCCGCGGGAGCGCTCCCATCTAGGCTCCTCATAAACGAGAGCGCTCCCTCTAGAAGCTTCGTGGACTTAAGAAGATTTTCAAGCCGGAACGCTTCCATCAAGATTTATTTGTTGTAAGGGTGACATTTGTCGTGGAGTGCGACATTTGTCGTGAGTGGTGATATTTGTTATGGGCTACGACATTTCTCCTAGGCAGAGATATTTGTCGTGGGTGGCGACATTTGTTTTAGGCGATGAAAATTATTGTGAAGGGAAACAATTGTCATGGGGGCGATATTGGTCGTTAGAGGCAACATTTTTCATAGGTTACGACATTTGTCGTGAGGAGCGATAATTGTAGTCGGGGCGACACTTATCGTCGGCGGGAACATTTGTCATGAATGGAGACATTTATCATGGGGGCGCCAATTATTGTGGGGGCGACATTGATCGTGGGAGGCCACATTTGTCGTGGGGACAACATTTTTCGTGAGTGACGTCATTTGTCGTGAGAGACAACATTGGTCGTGGGCTAATGGAGGAAATAAAGCTGGGGACAATCAAATAACCAATTCACCAAAAATTGGATCATAAACCCAACATGCTCAACGCTACTCAACACAGTGGAAAATAAAATCGAAGGAGAACTAAATCTTTGAGAAGTAAGGGATGTTCCTTTGATTGTTCATCCAAAGTTCAGAATCGAATCAAATTGATAATAAAACTCACATGCTTTATTTTTTGGTTCAGTTCAATTTATGGCTCACCTAACCATTCAAATTTTCATGTAACAATGAAAATATAAATTTTACATTAATGTTGGAACCAAAATTTGATTCCAATGAGAGTGCAGACCCAAGGGAGTAGCTAACACTTACTTCTCCCGAACTTGACCCCCTGACCAGCTGCTCGGAACTAGAAAAACTGACCCTAGGCTACAACACGGAGATCTCTCCTCTAACTCGGAAGATCTTAGAACACTTCCCCTCTTTAGCCAGTGCTGAGCTAACACTGCCTCAGAGAGCGCTATAAGACCTGAGAATGAGAAAAGCCTGCCCTCTGAGGTACCCATGTGGGTCTATTTATAGATTTTTGAGTTTTGTCTGCCAACATCGTAGCTCCGCTGTCCCAAAAGGCTATATGCAACCCAACTGGGTCTGTCAACAGCGTAACTCCATCATTCTGAGGAGCTAAATGCAGACCTCTAAGGGTATTCAGGTAATTTTGCCTCTGGACCCCACTGAGTGGGTGGCCACTGAAGGCTTCACTCGCCTAAATGGGGCGAATGCTGGGAGAAACTTCCCGCCTCCTGTCGCTGCGGGAGGGGGTCCTTTGCCCTTGGACGAGTGGACACTGAAGACTCCACTTGCCTAAAGGGGGCGAATGCTGAGAGAACCTTCCCGTCCTTGTCTTTGTGGGAGGGGGGTCCTCTGCCCCTGGACGAGTGTGGTTCTACCTATTCACTCTACTCTTGGGTGGGAGACTTCTCGCCTGCTCTGGTAGGGGTCTTCCCGCATGCCCCATCCGGCTATCTTGATCAATCTAGACCCAAGGTCCTCAGCTTATTTGGGGGGGGGGGGGCACTCAGCAAATATAGGGTTGTGCACAATACCTCTCTTTTTGAGCTAGTCCCACGCTCCGAAAAAAGTCCAACCCCTGGTATTCCGTGAGTGCTTGTTGACCTCAAAGGGAATATTTTTTGGGTCCCTCCATGACAATATAAATATCCCAGGGTCTGACCTTAAATGATACCTTCGCTCGTCCCCTGCTCCTCTTCTGAGTTCTCGTCGTCTTAACCTTGTATGCAAAAATGATCGTGAAGCCACACTCGCAAGGGCTTCTGGACCGCCTCGCCGTTGCGTAGGAGATAGCCATAGCCAAATCCTCCAAATACGCCCCATGGCTCTCGACCAAGAGGACTGCGGATTTGGCCTACCGGCCCAGAAGGGACAAGACGGTTCGGCGAGACCTTGCCATAATTGAGTCTGCTTCGCCAACCCCGACCCCGACCCCTAACCACTAGAACCCTGCTATCCTGACGGAGGTACTTACCCCTCAGCTAGTTTAAATCCTCATGAAAGTTTGTTGAACTGAGCTCCCGGCCAATCCGCAGAAAATCTTGCCTGGGAGTGATGCTGACATTCCCCTAGCGGATGCCGAGACCCCCCGGCTCCCCGAAGAGAGCAAACAACTGGCTCCAGAGACTGCCCCCTAGTTACCCGGACCGAAACAGTAGTCGCTCCAAGTATGACCGATGGTAACCTTCTCGCATCCTTTAACACGTATATCTTCTTGCTCATAGTGTTTTCACAGCTCCTCCCTTTGGGACAATGGGTCTGGTCTGTAAGACTGCTTTTTTTTCACCACCGGGTCTTATGCCCAGAACCGTCGCCTTACGATGACTCCAAATACCATGTTAGACACCACCGCTCGACGTCGATCCTGCCGACTAAAACGATCACATCACAGTAGGCCAACTAAAGAGAAGTAAGTGAGTAATACAAGTCCATAGATCACAGCTCACTATCAATATGTATATAAAGAGTAATAGTCCACAATGAGTACAAGTGTAAAAGAGAGTAAAAAAATGGGCTTAAGTCTGGTACATGTCTAATACAAATAATCTCTCTCACACAACTCACACATCTAGTGAAAGCAAACTGAAAACCGTCCTCGACCTGTCGCTGAGTAGTAGCGATAGTGCGCATCAACTGCTCCTCAAGTCCTGTCATACTCCTGCGACTGGTGCATCATCTCAAATTCCTAAAATGATGTGATCCACCGACCGTTAGTCAAAATACTAAGCCACTATCGTCCTCGCCTCACCCCCGCGACTCCTAGGCACTGTGCGGGTAGGAGGAAAGGTAAGATATTTAAGGTGGAGAATGAACAAGAGCAGTTGAAAACTACCCTAACAGGAGTATGTACAAAGAAACTATAATAATGTAGTAGTAATGTGAATAAGGTAAAGAACAAAGCAGTAAGCACATGCTACACTATAAGTAATAAAATTCTAAGTAAAGAACTACAACTACCTTCTATCACAGATATAGTAAAGTTAATTAAGAAATATGATAAGTAACCTTAACTTATAAGAATGCCCATACAAACTCATAAGTTAAAGAGTCGTTTTTAAGGCATATCGTATAAAAAGTCCCATACCAATTTATATTATAGGGGTAGGGGTTTAAATGCAATGATGACATGATATGCTATGTTATGCTAGTTTAATGCTATGTTCATAAAAGTGCAACACACACACATGACTATATGCGTATAGACTTTTAGTTCTCCCATTCGGAGTTAGCTAAACTCTCAGGTACCTCTCGTAGTGGCAAACGGAGGCGATGGTTTGGGCCACCCCACCTCTAGGCCAGTATTCACACCACCTAACCTAGACCTTCGTATGCCTCAACACGAAGAACACAATTGCGGAGCCCCTGCGTACTCTACTAGCAAATACACCAGTTTTTCCTTCGCTAAGTGAGAACCACACTTGCCGAGTCAACGTATCGACGTCGGTGCGAACGACCGTCTAATATGAAAGACCCACCACCTTTATGCATAAGTAATTATGATAAATATGAATCTCTGAGCGATCGGCTCCCTAGACTAACCCATCCATCACAACATCCTTCTGAGTCACTGGCTCCCCGGACTAACCAGTCCGTACCTACCACTGTCGAGCCTACCGCTCGTGAGTCTAAACCAAACTAGCCTCCCGTGAATACTGGGTGAGTTCAAGTGAAGTACTTAGAGTTAATCTGCACTAATAGTTTAGCCTTATAGTTTAGGGTTAACATTGGACTGCCCAGGGCATTCCCTATGAAGGGCTCTCAAGGGCACTAGAAACTACGATGGGCTGAAGCCCAAAGTTCCCTTTATCAAGGTACTTACTATTTTTGGTATCTACCCATTTCCTGACTCTACTGATCTTACACTTGATCTAACCCTAAGTGTATTTAGACTTTCTCCAAGGGAAATAAGATCCATCATCGATCCTGAGCAAAACCTTTCCCCTAGTCAACCAGGCTCTCACAACTGAATTCCATTGGTGACCTCATTCATACTCCCCCTATTAAGTCCACTAACTATCTCCTTTATCCCATACCGAGGTTCACATGATTCTTTAATTCTACAGTTTTACTATGTTTAGACCTAATGAGCTACATGCCGTGCATGAATGGTGATCCCTCCAAATATTCATCCAAATGACCTAATATTATTACTGGGGGTCAATCATGATATTTTAAGATTAAATCCAAATGATAATATTTTTCCTAATTTATTTGGTATTTATTATATTTTCTGCAAAATCAGGACACCTAGGCTTTTGAACACCAAGTATAATTTTCTAACAAGATATGGCCTCAACAAAATTATGACAAGTGTATATCATTAAAATAAAAGTAAATATTGAAATTAAAAATTTTCTAAAAAGTTTTTGACCTCCAAACAAATTATTGATTAATTATCCACAAGTATAGGGTAAAGCAGGAAATATTAGAATTACTCAGAATGTCTTCAAACCAAGTTTCATAATTTTCCAGTTGGTAATTAACTCTTAAATAATTATCTTATGATCAAGACAAATATAGGGTTTATGAATGAAGTATTATAAATATTAATACAAAATTCATACAATAATTTCCAGAGATTAATAACAACTATATAAAATTACTGCCTAAGTTTTATGAACATCCAAGATCATATAATCATGCAATAAAATTATGAGTAGAAGTGCCCTAATTGGTCCTTAATTAATTCAGAGGGGTTAAATGCTCCTAAAAATTCTAATAACATTTCATAGGGCTTATTTACACCCTATGAACTCATCTACCAATTTCCAAGACATTCCAAGGACATATGATCCCATGTCCTTCAATAGGCTCAATATCAAACCCTAGGGTTTTTGGTCATCTCAACCCCAAACCACCTAAACTCTCTTGTGGGGGTGTTTTATGTGACAATAAGTCAGTGGCCAAAGTTTCACCAACTTTGGATGAAGATTGGTCACTCAATCCTTCTAGTGCACTTTTTACCTAATTTTCCCCTTATAGGGCCAAACTTTGATCACACCAATACCTAATCAAATAAACCCCAAATGGGCTGAAATTTTTACAAGTGTCATATAATGACCTTAATAGATAACCACCAAAATATTGCTAGAGTTTGAGGTCAATAGACCCAAAATTAAATCATACATGATTTATTAAATTTTTACAAAAATTATAGAAAATTATTCTCCAAAATTCCCATTTCTGGCTATGATGAGAATGTCTATATAATTATTCTATGGTCCAAATTTTAAAGCATTTGCCTAAATGATTTAGTGGGGGCACTAAATTTTGTCCCTGGTCAGGCCTATGCGTAGACATCACCATATTGAGTATTGTGGTCAGACCACCGACCCAAATGGGTAAAAACCAATTTTAAATTAAACTAGACTCAAAGACCTACAACTTTTGTGACTGATCATTTTTCCTAAAACGACCTATAAGGGACTCATTTAATGGCACCTAAGTGTGCATGATAAAGGATAATAAATCACTATATTATATATTTAAATATAATAATAAATTCTTTTGGCACTGTTCATCTTCTCCCAAACCAAATAGAACGCTGCCCGAACAGAACCCATCTGTAGATTTTTCCCAAGATATGTGTCGGCCATCCGGCCACTTCCCTGGATAGCTACTGCCACCGCCACCACCACCTTTATTGAGGTGATGGCAATCGCCCGATGGTGGTTTGGCCGCCGGAGGTGGTGGTTTCCGGCGAACCCGCAACCATGATTTTCCATAGAAATTTCAGAATTTTGCTCACCAGATCGGGCTCAATTGAGCCCGATTTCTCTCCTAATTGATCTAGGATACTAGAACTAGGGGAGAGGAGGAGAAGTGGACCTTGCAACCGGGCTTGCCGACGTGTTTGGTGAGGGTGTGTCATGGCCGACGAGCTCTACAATCTCCCACCTCCCGATCCCGCTTCTCCATCAAAAAATTCAAAGTGAAAGCTCGATTTGTCTGCTTGGGTGATTCTAGAGATGATGAAAGAGTTCATTTTGATTGAGAGGGGGTGTTTATATAGTGACCATGGGAGGGGGAAGAGTGTGCCCCATGGTCTTCCTCCATTACTCCCCTCTCTTGATGGCTATGGGATAGAGTTAATGGGGAGATGAATCCTAAGCATCAGGGAATCCCAAAGGCTACTTAGGGGAGGTGGAAGGAGTGACCCATGACCTCCCTCCATAACTCCTCCCTCTCTTTCTTCTTTCTCTCTCTCCATTAAGGGGAAAACTTCCATTTTCTCTCTCCTAGTCACTACCTTCAGATTTTTAGTGGCATTCCATGTAATTTTAGTGATGACTCATCATTTGGGCCATTGAAATTGGGTTTAGCCCAAAGGGATTGAGCTTTGGGCTTAATTAACCCAATTTGGGCAATATTGACCAAGTGTTGACTTAAGGTGTTGACTTGGTCAACTAATTGGTTGACTGGTCCAAGGGGTGTGTCGTGAGTCCCTTTATACTGTCCAATGTTGGTTGGGTCATGGTGGTGTCCCATTTGGACCAATTTATCCAAAAGGCATAGGTTTGACCAATTTGGCCTAGGTTTGACTTTGGTCAAATTGACCAATTTGGTTGACCCCAAAGGGTGGTTAGTGACCCATTGGACTCCCCTATGGGTTAGGAAGGTCGAGGTGGGGTCATTTTGGCAAGTTGGAGGTCCACTAACCCTAGATAGACCACTTTGACCATTTTAGAGTTAGGGTTGACTTTGGTCAACTTGACCACTTTAGTTGACCCCAATGGGTTCTAGGTGCTCCAAAGGACCCCCTAATGGATTAGGGATGTTATGGTGGGGTCAAAGAGTCAAGGTGAGGCCTTAAAGTCAAACCATAGGTTAGGTAATTGAAAAGTGTTATTTGTAGACCATGGTGATCTTCACCTTCATGCCTAAGTTCACATGGTCTCTTTGAGCTTCCTAGGGTTTTGTCATGACCTAGTCATGACAAAACCATCTTAGGAGTCTATTTGCTTGAGGGATGTTACAAATCCTAATAAACAAAAAAATTATTTCGTCCCCGAAATTCAGGTTAGGACTATGAGGTTTCTACTGAGAGTAATTGAATGTAACATCCCTGAAGAATTGACGTTATTCCTGACGCAAATAGATCTGGGTACTTCTGCTCCATCAGATACAACTTCTCCTAGGTATGCTCCTCCTGTCCATGATTTGCCAACATGATCTTGACCACCAGAACCTTCTCGCGCCGCAAGACTCGCACTAGCGTATCATCTATCCTGATAGGCTCTAAGCGGACCTATCGATCAGAAGCTGTTAAGCCATCTATACTAGGAACCTGGTTCTCCAGTCATAGTATAACCTTCTTAAGAGAGGAGACGTGAAAGATGTCGTGCAAACCCGCTAACTCCTGCGGTAACTCCAGTCTGTAAGCCAATGGGCCGATCCGCTCCAGGATCCTATAGGGCCCCATATTCCTCGGACTGAGCTTCTTCCGCCTGCGTACCCGCGAGACTCCATGCATTGAACGTATCTTTAGGATCCCATTGTCTCCATCCTAAAACTCTACTTGACAATGTCGTACATCGTAATACTTGGCCGGTCTGCTCTAGGCCTCCAACATTCTATCTCGAATCAGTCACACCTGGGTATCTGTGTTATCCACAAATTTCGATCCGAGTGCCTTTGGATCCTCATCCTAGATCCAAGATAATAGCGTCTGACACTTTCTCCCATAGAGGACGTCATAGGGGACCCTCCTAATGCTTTCCTGAACTCAATCTAATACGGTGTTCTTGGGTACGCCGTAGTACCGCACAAACTACTCCACATGTAATCTCACCAAATATCAACGGGAGAATCCTTTCGTATAAGGGTGACCCTAGCTACCTTGATCAATCTATCCTCGATGTTCCAAATAAAATTGTGCCCGGAGTGGGGATGTGGTAACCTGTGTATGAAATCCATAATTATATCCTCAAACTTCCACTCTAACTCGGGCAGTGACTGTAGTAGTCCCCCCCCCCAAAAAAAAACACTTGCACTTTACCTTCACCAGCCGAAAAACCTCACCATACATCACAAAATCCATGGCGTCTTTCTTTATTCCGGGAAAATACAAGTTCTGGTAAACACAATTTCTTCCGGTAATTTGATTCTAATTTGTGAGTGTAGACAACGACTCTATAAACTTCCTCTACACAATCAAGTTCTTATTCCTTTGAGTACGCCCGAGTAATCAATCAACTCAACTTTACGAGTTATCCAATCTAATCGATTAACATGAATGTTCACTTCGTCAAGAGACCCATCATCCTCAAAATTTACTAGGTTGTACTCGTGAATCTTTGGATTTTATCACTAATACCCATTAATTTTCGTGCCATTTCACCGTAATTACACTAGATAATCTAAAATCCATTTTTCATAGTCATGAATCTTGCTAATAGTGACTATAATGTCATCAAACATATTTATTTCGGTCCTTGATGCTATCTGAATTAAGTCTGAAGAGTCATACCTAAGGTATACCGTCTTCAATATATTGTCTGCTAATTTCATGCAAATTTCCTAGAGTTATCATATTTTCGATGTTACAAATATAGCAATTTAATCTTATCTTCCCAGATATCCCGAATCTTACTACCCGTCATCTAATTAACATCACCCGAAATTACTCCTCCTTATTACCATGACATTGTCTTATCCCAAACTGCAAGTTTTAACCTAATGACTTGGGTATGTCAGGTAAGCGTGGATTGCAGTGATCAATCAATCATCATGTTTAATTCATCAATTCTCAACATTTTAATATATGAAGGGCTTGTTCACTTTTGTACGATCGAAGTAAGATATGATTAAGTCATTCCAACCATAGTAAACTTAAACATTATACTTTAAACATTAAACTTAAACATTAAACTAGTTCCCGAGGTATAAGAAATATTATTGCAGTATAAATTATTCAACTATGAGAGGGCGTGATTTTTAATAAAATAGACCGTCTATTAATCACTTATGAATGCCCTAAATCACAAGAAATTCTAAATATAATTCTAACTTGTAGGATCTAATTTCAATCCAAAATTTCCAATTGATTTAACTAAGGTCAAGTATTTGTCCAATCAACGATTTCTAAACATTGTCCTAATGACTTCGCTCGAGTAACGTCGAATAAGATCAACTTCAACATCACTATGTTTGCGAGACCACATTTTCTAAATTAGGTGTAAGGAAACCCAAGTCAATAACTAATTTGCCCAATAAACAAAAGATAAGCCCCTACCTACCTTGGGCTAAGTATATTTGATATTACTATGTTATATTTGTCCTAAAATGCACACAATCCTTAGGGCACACAACGTTAAACTTGGGGTTCCATCCAGAGGCTTGTTGATATACTCAAGACTTCAGGATCACCAGGTTACCATTTATGACAATCCTCTCAGGGTCAACATGTGATCCGGTCCCAAATGAGTCTCTTCTGAACTTGAATTCTTATCCGACCCTTAGTATTTGGCATGATGGTTATCTCAACCTATTTGTGTCATTGGTATGAGGGTTGAGTCTATGAGTACCCTACTATTCCGATAATGGATTATAGGCATCATTTGTCCATAAGGTGGCCCTATTAGTTTGGGTAACAGGTTATAGTACCACATGATAAGTAAAGTAGGGACATCAGAGTTTAAGCCTTAAGTTGCTACTCTCGCATTAGACTCTTCCTCTAGTCGCTCTAGGTATCCTCATACCTTAACCAAATCTATACCTAAAGTCAATTTTGACCAGGATACACTAAGAATCGTCTTAGTAAGTCAAGTTTCCTAGTTGGGTTGGTCTAACTCATTGATTTAAGGACTATATGTTGTTATCTTTACACATGGGCACGCCACAACTTTAGCTGCATAGTTTGTCCCCAAACAAATGCTCGCTTGGTGACCCAGTATTGTGGACTTATTTATGATCATGGCCTGCCTCTGATACCAGTTTGTAAGACCCCCCTTTTTTTACCACCGGGTCTTACGCCCATAACTGCTACCTTACGATGACTCCAACTACCATGTTAGAAACCACCGCACGACGCCGATCCTGCTGGCTAAAACGATCACATCACAATAGGCCAACCTAAGAAAATTAAGTGAGTAATACAAGTACACAGATCACAGCTCATTATCAATATGTATATAAAGAGCAATAGTCCACAATGAGTATAAGTATAAAAGAGAATATAAAAATGGGCTTAAGCCCGGTATATGTCTAATACAAATAATCTCTCTCTCTCACAACTCACACATCTAGCGAAAGCAAACAAAAAACCGTCTTCGACCAGTCACAGGGTAGTAGCAGTAGTGCACAACAACTGCTCCTCAAGTCCTGCCATCCTCCTACGACTAGTGGATCACCTCGAATTCCTAAAATGATGTGGTCTACCGACCGTTAGTCAAAATAATAAGCCACTATCAATCTCGCCTCACTCCCGCGACTGCTAGGCACGGTGCGAGGAGGAGGAAAGGAAAGATATTTAAGGTGGAGAATGAACAAGAGCTAGTGACAACTACCCTAGCAGGAGTATGTATAAAGGAACTATAAAAAGGTAGCAGTAATGTAAACAAGGTAAAGTACAGAGCAGTAAGCACATGCTACACTATAAGTAATAAAAGTACAAGTATAGAACTACAACTACCTTATATCACAAATATAGTTAAGTAAAGTAAGCTATAGGATAAGTAACATTAAATTATAAGAATGCCCATACAAACTCATAAATTAAGAAGTCATTTTGCAAGGCCTATCATATAAAAAGTCTCATACCAATTTATATGATAGGGGTAGGGGTTTAAATGCAATGATGATATGATATGCTATGTTATGCTGGTTTAATGCTATGTTCATACAAGTGCAACACACACACCCGACTCTATGCACATAAACCTTTAGTTATCCCATTTGGAGTTAGCTAAACTCTTAGGTACCTCCCGTAGTGGCAAACAGAGGCGATGGGTTGGGCCACCCCACCTCTAGGCGGATATTCACACCACCTAACCTAGACCTTCATACGCCTCAACACGAAGAACACAACCGCGGAGCCCCTGTGTACTCTGCTGGCAAATCCACCAGTCTTTTCCTTGGCTAAGTGAGAACCACACTTGACGAGTCAATGTATTGACGTCGATGCGAACGACCGTCTAACACCGAATACCCACACCTTTATGCACATGTAATTATGATAAATATAAATCTCTGAGCGATCGGCTCCCCGGACTAACCCGTCCGTCACAACAACCTTCCGAGCCATTGTCTCCCTGGACTAACCATCCCCGGACTAACCAGTCCGTACCTACCAACGTCGAGCCTACCGCTCGTGAGTCTAAAACAGACTAGCCTGCCTTAACTATATATGGGGTGAGTGAAAGTGAAGTTCTTAGAGTTAATCTACACTAACAGTTTAGCCTTACAGTTTTGGGTTAACCTTGGACTGCCCAGGGCATTCCCTTTGAAGGGCTCTCGAGGGCACTGGAAACTACGATGGGCTGAAGCCCAAAGTTCCCTTTAGTAAGGTACTTTCTATTGTTGGTATCTACCCATGTCCCGACTCTACTGATTACACTTGATCTAACTCAAAGTGTCTTTAGACTTTCTCCAAGGGAAAAACGATCCATGGTCGATCCAGAGCACAACCTTTCCCCCTAGTCAACCAGGCTCTCACAGCTGACTTCCATTGGTGACCTCATTCATAATCCCCCGATTAAGTCCACCAACTATCTCCTTTATCCCATATTGAGGTTCACATGATTCCTTAATTCTACAGTTTCACTTTGTTCAGACCAAATGAGCTACATGACGTGCATGAATGGTGATCCCTCTAAATATTCATCCAAATGACCTAAGATTATTACTGGGGGTCAATCATAATATTTTAAGATTATATCTGGAAGATAATATTTTTCCTAATTTATTTGACATTAATTATATTTTCTGCAAAATAAGGCCACCTAGGCTTTGAACACCAAGTATATTTTTCTGACAAGATATGGCCTCAAAAAATTATAAAAAGTGTATATCATCAAAATAACAGTAAATTCTAAAATTCACAATTTTCCAAAAAGGTTTTGATCTCAAAACAAATTATTGATTAATTATCCACAAGCATAGGGTAAAGAAGGAAATATTAGAATTAATCATCCAAACATTATGTGAAAAATACCAAATGTTAAAAGTGATGAAAAGAGTCTACTGACCAAAACTAATAATTTTCTAAACAACTTTGGTCACATAAATAAATCATTTAAAAATATTCCACACTAAGCACCATGTGAAGCATCCTGTATGAAAAGTCTTCTAGTAATTTTATAAAAATTCATAGAGCATAATGAAGCCTCAGAATGTCTTCAAACCAAGTTTCATAATTTTCCAGTTGGTAATTAACTCTTAAATAATTATCTTATGATCAAGGCAAATATAGGTTTGTGAATGAAGTACTATAAATATTAATCCAAAATTCATACAATAATTTCCAGAGATTAATAACAACTATATAAGATCACTGCCTAAGTTTTATGAACATCCAAGATCATATAATCATGCAATAAAATTATGAGTAGAAGTGCCCTAATTGGTCCTTAATTATTTCAGAGGGGTTAAATGCTCCTAAAAATTCTAATATCATTTTATAGGGCTTATTTCCACCCTATGAACTCATCTACCAATTTCCAAGACATTCCAAGGACATATGATCCCATGTCCTTCAATAGGCTCAATATCAAACCCTAGGGTTCACACTAGGGTTTTAGGTCATCTCAACCCCAAACCACCCAAACTCTTTTGTGGGGGTGTTTTATGTGATAATAAGTCAGTGGACAAAGTTTCACCAATTTTGGATGAGGATTGGCCACTCAATCCTTCAAGTGCACTTTTGACCTAATTTTCTCCTTATAGGGCCAAACTTTGGTCACACCAATACCAAATGAAATCAAACCCAAATGGGCTGAAATTTTTAACAGAATCATATAATGGCCCTCATGGACAACCACCAAAATATTGGTAGAGTTTGAGGTCAGTAGACCCTAAAATTAAATAATACATGATTTATTAAATTTTTACAAAACCTATAGAAAACTATTCTCCAAAAATTCCCATTTTTGGATATGATGAGGGCGTCTGTATAATTATCCTATGGTCCAAATTTCAAATCATTTGCCTAAATGATTTAGTGGGGACACTCAATTTTGTCCCTGGTCAGGCCTATGTATAGACTTCACCATATTGAGTGTTGCGGTCAGATGATTGACACAAATGGGTCGAAACCAATTTTAAATTAAACTAGACTCAAAGTCCTACAACTTTTGGGACTGACCATTTTTCCTAAAACTGCCTATAAGGGTCTCATTTTACAGCACTTAAGTGTACATGATAAAGGATAATAAATCACTAAATTATATATTTAAATATAATAATAAATTCTTTTGGCACTGTTCATCTTCTCCCAAACCGAACAGAATGAAGCCTGAATAGAACCCGCCTGTAGCTTTTTCCCAAGCTATGTGCAGGCCACCCAACCACATCCCTAGCCAACCACCGCCACCACCACCTCTGTCGAGGTTATGGCTATCACCCAGCAGTGGTTTGGCCGCCAGAGGTGGTGGTTTCCGGCGAACCCGCTACTATGATTTTCCATGGAAATTTCAGAATTTTTCTCACCGGATGTGGCTCAATTGAGCCAGATTTCTCTCCTAATTGATCTAGGATACAAGAACAAGGGGAGAGGAGGAGAAGTGGACCTTGCAACTGGGCTTGACGATGTGTTTGGTGGGGGTGTGCCATGGCCGACGAGCTCTACAATCTCCCACCTCCTGATCCCGCTTCTCCAGCAAAAGCTTCAAGGTGAAAGCTCGATTCGTCTGCTTGGGTAATGAATGATCTTATTTTCAAAGTAGCTAGCAACCTAGAGGGGGGGGGGGGGTGAATAGGTTTGCTTAGGTATTTTGAGAGTCTTTTTAAATCACTTGATTGTTTCTTTAAGCTTTCAACTTATAGTGATCTAGAGCTTGTCCTTAGCACCTGCAATTAAGAAAATAAAAGCAAACACAGAAAAGCACACAAGTATTTTATAGTGGTTCCCCAAAATAATGGGTGCATCCACTCTCCTCCCACCTTGCTAACTTCTTATTAGTCAAGGCACTTCTCCAAACTAATTCTCCAAGGAGCATACACCTCAGATCCCTCAGGATCTCTCATTCTCCTCCAAGACTTACACCTCAGCCACAAAGGCCTACACTAAGTTATACAAGTATCACCTACCCCAGGTACTTAAGCCCTACCACTAAGGCTATGGAGGATAGCCCTACCTCAGAGCAAGCTTGTTCTTACAACTCAGAGAGATACACTCTCCTACAGTTCAGGCAAAACTACCCTACTTCTCAGGGAGTAAAACTCACCTACCTCAGAGAGCAGCGCTCTCCTACAGCTCAGGCAAATTTACCCTACCTCAGACCCAAAGGACCTAGAGCTCAGATCCAGAAGGATCCTACAAAAATAAATAGTTTTAATTAATTTTGACATAGAGATATTTCTCTGTGTAAACCACTTGAGCAGAAAACTTTCTGCTCCAACTCTCCTCACAGCAGGGAAATAATTTGTTGGAGGAACTCAGAAAATAACTTCTGAACTTGCTGTTGAAGGCTAAAGATCTTTTGATCTTGAGTCTTCAAACAGCTCACTGAACCTGCTAAAGGATGAAGGTTTTTCTTTCTTCAGAACAGATTCTGAATTTGCTGTGGCAGATGAAGACTTGCACAACTAACTAAACTTTTCTTGCTGGAGAGCTTCAAGCTTTTCACATGCATCAATTGCGAAGAAGATGAAGATGGCTGCTCTCCTTTTTGAATAATGTATGACCTAAAAGTTATCTTTGTCTTGGCCCTATCTCTTACTTTTGTAGTTCGCTGATTAATGGCTCTTAGAGATCCGTGGGCCCCACCTGCAGCTTCTAGCTACTCCTTGCTTTAACGGAAGAAGATATACAGTAGCTTCACGACAAATTTTGTCGTGTAGTATAGCTTCCCCGTGTCTAATTTGACCTTAGTTGACTATATCGATTTTACCGACGTCAGCACCCGTGGACTTAGCCAAAATCGAGCATCAAAGAATATGCATTGAGTGAGTAAGCATCACTCAATGCCAAAACACTTAAACAGATTCACTGTCTCTTGGCTTTGAGTGAGTCACCTTCACTCATCGCCAAACTACTTAGAATATTAAGTCTGATTCTAGGCGTTAAGTGATTCAGCTCCACTCAATGCCAATCTTGCTTTATCAACTATCTGTTGCTTGACGTTGAGTGTGTGAGCATCACTCAATGCTAAACACCTTAGACAAAATTCTGTCTTCACTAGGCGTTGACAACATTGAGTGAGCAACCTCCACTCAACGCTTTTTGCCTTAGCCATGTTTCTGCCTCTGCAGTATCTTAGGCGTTGAGAGCATTGAGTATGTCTTCATCACTCAATAATTTTTGCCTTGGCCAATTTTCTGCTTCTTCAACAACATAAGCGTTGAGAGCGTTGAGTGAGCACGCCTTACTCAACGCTTTCTACCTTAGCCAATTTTCTTTATTTAGTAGAATGACGTTGAGTGAGTTGACTTCACTCAATGCCTGTGGACTTAGCCATATTTTAGCTCATTCCAACTTAGGCTATTACAGTTTAGGATACACTCAACGCTATAAGTCATCTAGTGTTGAGTGATGTTCCTTCACTCAACACCTGTGGAATTAAACAGATTTCTGTCATCCCACACCACAGGTAAGTGTTTACCTGACTTAGCCACTTAGGCTACCTGACCTGTTATAGTCATCTACAAACATGTGTATATCATTGATAATATTGACTTCACTCAAATCCTGGACATTGTGGGCAATGGACCCAACAATCTCCCCCTATTATAGGAAGTCAAAAACTCTTAAGCAGAGACAATGACATACACAGAACCATGAAGCACAAGGCATAATAAAAGAAAACTAAATAATTGAGAAGGGATCTATAGTTACCACACTTCCCTTCTTGAAGAATATATACTGCATCTGCAGATCCATCTGCTTCCCATGAATTGCTACTGCCTTGCTTAACTGATCATCTGATCATCTTATCCTCTCCCTCTTTTTGACTGCAGCAAATTGCTGGTAGGATGCTCCTGATAAACTGATCATCTTATCACCTGCTCCCCCTCAATTTGGTACCATTACATGACTTGCTCCCCCTCAATTTGAGAGTCTTCATTTCTTTAAAGGACAATCCTATCTACATAAAGCCAAATAGTTTGCAGCTAGATGAGGAGCAATTGAAGCTATACTAAGTTTAAAATACCCAACTCGAATTTGAAGGTGTTAAACTTGGCTTCATCTAGTGGCTTCGTGAATATGTCAGCCACTTGCTTGTCTGTTGGGAAAAACTCAAGGGTGATGTCTTCACATTCCACATGCTGCCTAATGAAATGATATCTAACCTCTATGAGCTTAGTCCTTCTATGGGAGATAGGATTTCTAGCAATAGAGATTGCACTAGTAGAATCACAGAATAAAGGAGTTCTACTTATCTGAAGGTTGTAGTCTTGAAGCTGGTGCTGGATCCATAGTAACTGAGCACAACAACTTCCTGCTGAGATGTTCTCTTACTCTGGAGTTGATATTGCCACACTGGTTTATTTCTTACTGCTCCAGGATACCAGTCTCTCTCCCAAGAACTGACAGGTGTCAGATGTGTTCTTCCTATCCTCTTTACAGCCTGCAAAATTTGCATCTGAATAGTCAGTTAGTTCAAACTCCCCATTCCTAGGGTACTAAAGGCCAAGATCTGGAGTGCCCTTAAGATACCTTAAGATTCTCTTAGCTGCAGAGTAGTGAGATTCTTTAGGGCAAACCTAATACCTAGCATAAATACATGTAACATATATGATGTCTTACCTACTTGCAGTTAGTTATAGAAGGGAGCCAATTATCCCTCTATACAAAGTTTCATCAATAGGTTTCCCTGCTTCATCTTTGCCTATAAGCATACTTGACCCCATGGTATTTCTCATGGTGGAGGAATTCTCCATGCCAAATTTCTTGATTAACTCCCTAGTGAACTTTGACTGGGATATGGACAAGCCATCATAAGTTTGTCTTACTTGGAGGCCAAAGAAGAACTTAAGTTCACCCATACTGCTCATCTCAAACTTCCCCTGCATGAGTTTAACAAACTTTTTGCAGAGGTTATCATCAGTAGATCCAAAGATGATGTCATCTACATAGATCTGGACTAGGATGATCTTACCCTTAGATTTCCTTAGGAATAGGATTTTGTCTATTTTCCCCCTTGAGAATTTGTTCTCAATGAGAAAACTAGACAATGTCTCATACAATCCTCTAGGGGCTTGCTTCAGCCCATATAGAGCTTTTCTAAGTCTATAAAAAAATCAGGTGAGTTAGGAACTACCAAACCTGGGGGATGCTCAACATAGACTTCTTCTTTTAAGTCACCATTTAGGAAGGCTGACTTCACATCCATTTGGTAGACCTTTAATCCCTTGTGTGCTGCATATGCATGGAATAACCTGATGGCCTCCAATCTTGCTACAGGGGAAAAGGTTTGATCAAAATCAATCCCTTCTTCTTGCCTGTACCCCTTAGCTACAAGTCTGACCTTATTCTTAATTATAATGTCATTTTCATCAAGCTTGTTTCTGTAGATCCACTTGACTCCAATAACATTATGACCATGAGGTTTGGGAACCAGCTTCCAGACCCTGCACCTCTTGAACTGGTTCAGTTCCTCCTGCATAGCTCCAATTCAATACTGATCTATGTTGGCCTCTTCAAACTTCTTAGGCTCCACTTGGGATAGAAAGCTTGAATACATGGCTGTGTTCTGACTTCTACTCCTTGTAATTACTCCATGACTTGCCTTACCAATGATCTGGTGTGCTGGATGATCTCTCATATGTCTGACTATAGGTGGCAGTATTCTTTCAGCAATAGGGGCATCTTCTTGTTGATCTTCATCCACTCCAAATGTGCCAGGTAGATCTTTTGGAGTATCCATATCATCTTGGATGACGGGTGATGTTTCCTTGATGGTCAGTGTAATGCCCCGAAACTCAAAAGAGGGACGGTCAGCGTTTGAAGCCAAGTTTGGGGTCTGGTAAGGGTCACACGGCCTGGGACACGGGCGTGTCCAGGGCCGTGTCCTGCTCGGACTATTAGCCGAGATGTGTCGAGTAAGTTACATGGCCTGGGACACGGGCGTGTCCTAGGGCGTATCTGGCACACGGCCTGTGACACGGGCGTGTAACATGATCGTGTCCTCTTCGGGATATTTTGGTCCTGTGTCGAATGAGGAACACGCCTCACAACACGGGCGTGTACAGATTGACACGGGAGTGTAAAAGGGTTACACGGGCGTGCCTAAGACCGTATCATGTTCTGGATGTGATGGATTTAACGTTGATTGGGGCACATGACCCATGACACGGGCGTGTCCCAAGCCGTGTGACAGGTCATGTCCTATTCTGTATTTCCTGGTTTACAGCGAGTGTGGAACACGGCTTTGGACACGGGGGTGTCACAAGCCGTGTTCGGCCCAAGAAATTGATTTTAAGTGCAAATCGTGGCCGTTCGTTTCCTTCTATTGAGATCCAAGGGCCCACGCTAGTACTTGCTGAGTTAAGGTCGGGAATAGGGCTTGAAACCCTCATTCCACTTTGAGTTTTCTCTTTCTAAAAGCTTAAGAGAGAGGGGGGATCAAGGAAGAAGGAGAAGGAGAGATCCGGCCGCTAGAGGAGCTTCGGAGCCCCAAATCGCAAGCCAAGTCCAAATCTACGGAGACGAGGCCATTGCGGTGCTTTTCATCCGTCTAGATCTTCATGGTGCTAAAGAGAACCTCAAGATTAACAATTCTCTTCTTGGACATGTGAAGTTCTCTTTCCTTTTTGTTGGAACCCTTGTTTGGATTTGTTCTAGGTCTACTCTTAGGAGATTTTGACCCACCTGTATAGCTAGGGTCTTTGTCTAGTCTAAGTTAGTTCCATTTAGGTCAGGTTTCTTCAGACCAGCATGGAAGTTGACTCAAGACTTAGAATCAGAAGATTTCTATGAAGTATTTATATCAGCTCAACGATCATCGATCTCCCATCGACGATCTCAGAGTCTCCTACTCTGAACTGAGCTCGACGATCTACGAGCTCAGGTTGACGATTTCTTGTTTCTCAGCAGTTATCTCAGATCTACGATATTCATTCTCGAGTCTACGATCTCTTAACTGAGTTCGATGATCTTTGAACTCAGGTCTATGATTTTACGCTGCTTGCAGATATCAGTTTACAGAAATTGTCTGAAGTATTTGTTCTCTTTATGATCAATTATATTGTGTCAATTATATTCTAATAATTAATGCTGATATTCTCAAGGCTTATAGCCGTATTTCAAAAGCATTAATTATAGTATTCACATAATATTTTATTGTCTTATTTTAAGAAGACAGTTAAGGAAGTGCATTTATGTTGCCTACCATTCTAGCCATTTGGGCTCCTAGATTCCTGCAGAGAATTAAGTACTGCCTTGGAAATTCAAATAGTATGTCATTTTCTTTCTAATGATCATAACAGAGATAGCTAGACAGAGCAATACAATCAATCAGATAGTTAGAGAAAAAGATACAATTGACAGAAAAGTTCCTCTTCTGCAGTATTCATTCTTTTTCTCACAAGAACTTTTGCATTGCTTTCAAAAGGGAGAAGAAGGATATATTCAAAACAACTTTTCTCAAGTCTTCTTCATTCTTCGGCCTTCAGAGATCTACAGAGACCTCTAATCAATATCAGTCTACAGATCTAAAAAGGCTCTACAATAATTCTTTGAAGACTTACACCAAGGACCAATTTTATTCTTCCTGAACCTATACAACATCTCAGGGGGAGCTTGGGCATTCTACAGATATCCACATAGTATTCTCATTTACTTGAGAAGGAGAAGTCTTCTTTAAAATTTTCTTTTACCACCATCTATACAGGGTTATCTCTCCCTTCAAAAGTGAACTCTTGGTGATAGGGCACCTGATAAAAAACCTATTGGATTTTGGGCTCCTGATCAAAAGCTCAAAGGGACTCTAGATCTACCTAAAAGAGATCTTGTAGTGGCAGGGTACCTGATCAAAAACCTGTAGTGGATTCCTACCTGGGTGGTAGAAGAGTGGATGTACCAAGATTTGGGAACCACTATAAATCTTCTTTTGTTGTCTGGTTTGCTTTGTGTTTTCTTTGTGTGTTGTGTTGTGTTATCTTAGTTTGTTTTATTTTCTTTCTTACTTATAAGTATCAGTACTTTAATTCCGCAATAAAACTAAGTAAAATTTTTTATACTCTATTCCCCCCACCCTCTAGAGTAAATACTATATATCCCCTCACTTTCACTTTTTGCATAGGAAGCCCGCTCTCGTGAGTATGCGGTGAGTGCGAGGAATTCTTTCAAGTAGACACGAATAGTCCCCGTTGTTTTTCATGTAGAGTCCGGAATCGAAGTACGGACATATGCATGGTGTGTGAAGCCTACCCGGACAATTTGGTCTGGATCAGTGATGTTTCATTATGCATGAATGGTCGGAGAAGACTCAATGCCGATGGTTGTTTTTCGAGTTTTCTACGTGGTAGATTGCAGCAAGGATCCTTGGGGATTAACTCCAAGGTGCACCCAGAAATCTTTGCAGAAGCAAAGTTCTGCCATAACGGTGGCTTGGGAGCAACCCTTGTACATAACCGGGTTATGTACGATTGTTTGATTGATATGTTGGGACTGGGGGAAACTTGGCCCACGCCGATGACTTGTATTAGTATGGCGAGGTGAGCAACGGGCAGGTGGAACCTTACCCACTCCAGTGGTTCAGTGAAAGTTGGCTTGGAGAGCGAGTCTAGGATTCGACTGAAAGGACTTTAATGCTCACTTATTTGTCGTCCTAGGGGTGGGGGTGGACCGCGGAACGGACTGGGTTCGGACCGTGTTCACCGAGTAAGTGCCATGAGAGTACGGGGTGTGTTGCCATATAGGCCTACACCTGTGATTTATTGTGCTAATGCTGTACTTACACTTTAATCGTTGGATTATACTAATGCAATGTAGGGAAGGAGCACCGCCGCACCGATCTAGGGGCGGGGTCATTATAATTTGGTCAGCTTTAGCTGACTGTTTCTTTTGTTTGCCACCGTTACGGTGGATTGTTGCTTGCAGGTGCTGCGGAGCCTAATGGTAAATAGCGGGCTGAAGCCCTTGTTGTTGAGCCGGCCCTCGAAGGCCTTTGCGAATGTTTACTTTTATTCTCATGTGTGACCGGCCTGCGTGTCGGCATTTGGTATACACTATTTGTTTAAAGTAAACTCATGTAAGGCTATAAGGCCAAGTACTTTGTGTATTTGTACACTCATTCCTATTTTGGGTATTTAGTGGACATTCATGTTGTGGCTTGGGTTTTTTTCTTTGCAACTTTTAAAATGCTTCCACTAGAATGTGCTCTATATAGAACGTGTGTTATTTGAAGGATTGTTTCATTTAGTAACCCTTCGGTCTATCTGTGGTATATGACGTAGGGCCTCGGTCAAACCTACTGATATATGCTATGTGACTGATAGTGGTGTTACAATTTGGTATCAGACTACCGGTTTTGGTCATGCTTAAATGAATTCGTGGGCAAATTATTTTAAGGGGTGGTGAGCACATGTATGTGCGTCATCGTTATAATATAAAAGAACCCATGAATGTCCACTTAGGAATGAAAATACACATGTTTGAGGAAACCGCGTGTTCCTATAATTGCTTTTTGCAATATTATTCGATCACTTAACGGTGTTTTATACATGTATAGGTGACCATGAGTGGTCCAGGGCCTTCAGAAAACCTGCATTCTGAGGCAAGTAGCGCACCGAATGATGTGCCTACAACACCTCCTTCGGCAGAAACCATAAGATTGGTTGCTGAAGCGGTGTTCGCTATGATAAATGCCCAGCCTGTAAGAAAAATGCAGCAGCCTGCCCCTACAGTGGAGTAGGTACCACTTCATGCGGCAGAACCGAGAAGGGTTGAACAAGTGGTGGTGAAGCCGTTCATACCTAGAAGAGTGACCAAAAAGCAGCTCAAACATATTATGGGCTTCAATCCTCCGGTGTTCTCGGGGATTGGAACCCCATCTCAAGCTGAGGATTGGCTCTCCTGAGTAAAGAGAGTCTTGACGGCTACAGAAATGGAGGAGTGGTAAAAGACCACCATAACCACTTTCCTAGTGGATGGTGATGCAAGGTTGTGGTGGGAAGGTTTAGAGCTACACCACTTGGGGGGAAGGCAACTCACGGACGTCTCGATGGAGGAATTTTCGAGACTATTCTTGGCAAGGTACCTTTCCTCGGCTCAGAGGATTGCGATGGAGAATGAGTTCCAGAAGCTGGTGCAAGGAGAGAGTGGCGTGGACGAGTACCTCCACGAATTTACACAGTTGGGTCAGTATGCAAGCTCTACATTCGCTGATGATGAGCGAAAGACAAACCGATTCTATGAAGGTCTGCAGGATGACCTAAGGCTACTGCTCTCAGGGCCTATGACGCAGAGCTTCTTGACCATGGTCAATACGGCCCGGTTATTGGAGAAAGATCTGAGGAATGTACAAGCGAAGAAAGACTCTAGTGCAAAGAGGACAGAGTTCAAGGTGCCGACTACCTAAAAATCTTGGTTTCGGAAGTTTAATAAGAAGTCTAGGACTTCGGGTCCAACCCCTTCTTTTGGTGCATCTGGGGTGACTACAGGACGAACCTCGGGCGCATGCTACAATTGTGGAAAGCTGGGGCATTTTGCCTGAGATTGCTGGAGCGGACGCCCAAAGTCCGAGAGGAAGCCGGGAGCAACATATGAGGAGAAGGGCAAAGCGGTGGAGTCAATCGCATCACACTATGCTCCAACCCAGCCTAGGGTTTACAACCTTGGCCAGTAGGAGGCCATAAAGCAAGCTGATGTGGTGACAGGTACGATTTAAATTTATTGTAGTTTAGCTTTAAATACTTGTTACCTTGCGTATGTTAGCTTACTACTGCTTGTACTAGGCTTTGTTTTGATTTTTGATAATCCGGTGGGAGCCCTCTTCGATATGGGAGCTTCACACTCCTTTTTGTCTGAAGGATTTATATCGCGCATCGGAGTACCTTCTTCGATGGCAAAGGACAAATTGGATGTGTTGTTGCCTAATGGGTGTTCAATGCACGTGGATAGAATTTGTTGAATAAAAATACGGATTGGGAGTCAAGAGTTTTACTTACAAGCATCGTTACTGCCGCTAGTGGAGTTCGACGTGATATTTGGTATGGACTGGCTCTCAGAGAAGCAGGCATACTTTGATTGCAACCGCAAGGAGGTCAAGTTGGGAACTGGTCGAGAGATGACATTTGCGGGCTTAAAAGGGGCGAGCAAGACTTTTATGTCTGATCTTCAGGTGGTTAAGGCAGTTCGTGCTGGTGTAGAGCTGTTTTTCACTCTAGTGGAGACTTCGAAGCCTAAGCCTAGTTTGGACGGTATCGCGGTTGTATCCGAGTATCCTTACGTGTTCCCTGACGATCTCCCTGGAGCCCCACAACATCGAGAGATTAACTTCACAATTGAGCTAGTGCCAGGTGCCAAACTTGTATCACACTCTCCGTATCGGTTAACGCCTAAGGAGATGGCGAAATTGAAGGTTCAACTTGAAGAGCTGTTGGAACAGGGTTATGTGCGTCCAAGTTTGTCTCCTTGGAGCGCACCGGTCCTTTTTGTTAAGAAGAAGGATGGAAGCTTGCGACTTTGTATTGATTATCTAGAGCTGAACAAGTTAATGGAAAAGAATAAGTATCTGATCCCAAGGATTGATGATCTGTTCGATCAGTTAGTTGGGTCATCGGTGTACTTGAAATTGGATCTTAAGTCCAGATATTATCAGCTGAGAATAAGAGAATGTGACATCCCCAAGACAGCTTTCAACACGAGGTATGGGCATTATGAGTTTACCGTCATGCCGTTTGGGCTGACTAATGAGCCATCCGTGTTTATGGATCTGATGAACAGAACATTCAGAGAGTACCTGTACCACTTCATGATAGTCTTTATCAACGATATATTGGTGTACTCGCTGTGTGAGGAGGATCACTTTAAACATATGCACTTGGTGTTGGAGACTCTTAATAGGAACCAACTGTACGCCAAGTTCTCCAAATGCGAGTCTTGGTTGTCCTTGGTAGCGTTCCTTGGTCACATAGTTAGTGGAGAGAGAATTGCGGTGGATCCGACAAAGATAATTGCGATACGGGAGTGGCCTGTGTTGTTTATGGTAGCGGAAGTCCGGAGTTTTCTGGGGCTTGCCGGTTATTACAGGCGCTTCGTAGAGATCTTCTCGCGGATTGCGTTACCCCTCATGACTTTGACGAGGAAATATCATAAGTTTGTTTGGATGCTTGAGTGCGCACAAGCTTTCGAAGAGCTGAAGAGGCGGTTGAACACGGCGCCTGTTCTATGTTCGCCGAGTGGGACCAAAGGTTTTGAGATTTACAGTGATGCTTCAGGCAGTGGTTTGGGTTGCATTCTACTGCAGCATGGGAGTGTTATAGCTTATGGCTCGCATCAGCTGAAGGTACATGAGAAGAATTATCTGGTCCATGACTTCGAGTTAGCGGCCATGATATTTTCCCTGAAGCTATGGAGGCATTACTTGTATGGTATGAAGGTCGATATCTACACCGATCACAAGAGCCTGAAGTACTTGTTGGATTATAAGGATCTAAACATGCGGCATCGGAGATGGATGGAGTTCCTTGGGGACTACACATTTAAGATACATTATGTGCCTGATAAAGACAATGCAGTGGCAGATGCGTTGAGTTGCAGGGCTCCCGCGTAGGCCAACTAGTTGTCGGTTCATGACGAGCGTTTGATTTATGAATTGGAGGCATTGGAGATATCTTGTGTGGACAAGTAGACTAGTGCCGAAGCACAGCTAAACTGGACAGAGGTGCAGTATGACCTTGCTGATAGGATTCGGCAGGCTCTGGTTATGGATAACAACATGAAGCAAATCATGGATGAGGAGTTGGATGGGTCAAAATTCCCAATTTTATGTTGTTGATGGACTGTTATGGAAGGACAGTCATCTATGCGTCCCAAATGTGGATAAACTACGGGAGGAATTGATTTACGAGGCTCATCATACCAAATACTCGATTCACCCAGGGAGCACGAAGATGTACTGTGATATGAAGTTGTTCTGGTGGCCAGGACTTAAGAAGGACGTGGCACTTTATGTGGCGAAGTGTAAAACGTGCGCCTTGGTGACGGCAGAGTGCCAGAAGCCCGGAGGTTTCTTGAAGCCCTTGCCTATCTCAGAGTGGAAGTTCGACAATATTTCTATGGATTTTGTGCATGGTTTGCCAAGATCGCAGAAGGGGAACGATGCCATCTGGGTGATTGTGGATCGTTTGACAAAGGTGTCACACTTCATTCCGAATAGGAAGGATGATTTTGTGGCTAAACTGGCAAAACTCGTTGTAGATAACATTGTTTGACTACACGGTGTGCCCCGCAACATCATGAGTGACCGAGATGGGAGGTTCATATCCAATGACTGGAGGTTGGTGCAACAAATGTTAGAGACCAAGATGAGTTTCAGCATGGCCTTTCATCCGCAGACGGATGGTCACACTGAGAGAGTCAACAGGACGATGGAGGACATGCTTCACATGTGCGTCTTGGATTTTGGGAAATAGTGGGAAGATCACCTGTACTTGGTGGAGTTTGATTATAACAACAGCTACCATGCAAGTATTCAAATGACGCCCTTCGAGGGCCTATACGGTAGAAAATGTTGCATGCCATTGTCATGGTTGGAAACGGGTGAGTCGAAGCTGTACAAACGACAAGAGGTGGAAGACGCCACTTCATTGGTACGAACTTTACGAGAACGACTGCTGATCGCTCAGTACGGGCAGGCTAAATACTATAATGCCAAGCATCAGAATGTTGAGTTCGCTGTTGGCGACTGGGTATACTTAAATATTAAGCCGTTCAAGGGTGTTTCACGGGTACGACGCTTGAAAAATCTAAGCCCGAGGTACCTTAGACCGTTTGAGGTTCTTGAGCGTATTGGTGAAGCAGCTTATCGACTGAATCTATCAGTGGAATTGAGTGGTCTACACGACGTATTCCATATATCGGTGTTGTGGAAGGTGAAAGTGTCTAGTGTCAGCCTAATCCACCTATAGGGGGGGGGGAGGGGGTGAATAGGTGCAGTGACGTATTTTGCGGAATTAAAAATTACCTGCACAATTAAACAAACCAAGCACAAAACACACACAGTAATTTACAGTGGTTCCCCAACCTTGGGTACGACCACTCACCTCTTCGCCTATCTCCCACACGAGGATGTCTCCGCAACTCCTCCAAAATGAGATTGAAATTCAATCTCTCCACTCGGAGCCACACTCCTACAACTCGGAAGGAACCCTTCCTACAACAAGGAGTCAACACTCCACCAAAGCGGGTTGCACCCAACCCTTACAACTAGGAATACAATTCCTTGCAAAAATTGAATGTAAATAAGAAATACAAACAATGCAATTTGGAGAACCCAAGGTCCTTCTTCATTCGTAGAGAGCTTGCACAAAAATGACGAAGAATCCACACTTGGTTTTTCTCTCTTGGATCGGATCTTGACTTGATCGACGACGGCAAGCAAGTGCGGCGGCGATGCGGTGTAGATCTGAACTTCTTGACGAAGAAAGCTATTAGGTCACCGATCGATCTGAGTTGGATCAATCGTCTTCAACGATTCGGAATGGAGAACTAGTCTCAGTCAACGAATCGAAGAGACAAGAGATCTCAAGAGAGAAGCGAGGTGTAACATATCTACCCATCAAGAAGAATATAATAGAGGGTCCGGCCGGGGCCCCACACCATATTCCACAAACAGGCGGAGACGCTACGAACTAATATCATAACCAACGCGTCCTAACACAGAGCATTCTAGCGGAAGTTTCACGGTTGAATCTTTGAACTCAAGATAAAGAACACTGTTCACTATAACATAGTAATGTATACAACATCAAAAGAGTCTGGCCTTAAGGCAACAATAATTTCTCTTAACAAGAGTGTGGATTACAGACATCGGCACGCAGGCCGGCCACACATGAACAAAAGAAATAAAACAATGCCTTCGAGGGCAGCAACGCAGCTTTGGGCTTCAGCCCGCTATGTCCCGCTCAGACCAGCACCTCCAGTACCTGTAAGAACCAATCCACCAAGTGGTGGCAAACAGGGCAACGGTCAGCATTCAGCTGACCAATTATAACGACCCTGCCCCTAGCACGGGGCAGCGGAATTCCATCCCTGCATAGTAGTCTTCCAATATGATATATATAGCAATTCAAGCAAGACGTGCACGACCGCACAGTCACATATCACAAATGCCGGCACAACGGCCCAATGTCCCGTGCATTCATGGCACTCTCGGGTGCACCGGAAACACCGGATCTCACCATTGAGCATTTAGTCCGGCACGCAGGCCCAAGACTCTCATTATGCCGCTGACAAAAGCCCAATGCCTTGGCGCTCTCATGTCCAGCCTACATAACGCAGGTACAGATCAGCCACCCCCCGTTGCTCAAATCGCCTTGCCCAACCAAGTACATCGTACCTGAGGCCACATTTAAAGGCGCGGGTCAGTTTCACCTTGCCTGTTCGGCACGAAGCCTTTTCATACAGTTGCAGCCCAACGCTCAACCGCACACAAAGTGGCAACTCACGGCCACAAGAGTTGCACCCAACTCTCACAATTTTCTGGACTTCCTCCAGTACTTTATCCATCATGCATACAAGCAATAATCACGGAGTCTTCTCCGATATGCAAACAAGCATCACCAATCCAGACCAATATGTCCAGATGGGCTTCACACAGCATGCCTAGTTCCGTACTCTAATTCTGGACTCTAACAAGGGGGACTTCACATATCTACCCCAAGGGACGCCACAACCCACCGCACACTCGCGGGGAAGGGTTTTCCCTATGCAATGTAGGAAATAAGGACTTCACATGTCCAAACAGGAAATCGTTACCCTCGGAACTCGCTTCGGAGCCATGGAGAGAAATTGAAACAGATGAAAGCCTTCGCAGCAGCGTTGCCTTCGCAAATCCGAACTCGGCTTGAGATTTGGACCACCGTAGCACCACCGGCAGCCGGATTCCACTTCTTCTTCCTCACCTTGCTCTCACCTCTCTCTTAAAGGTAGAAAGAGAATATGAACTTAGAAATGAGCCTTTCCTCCTCCTTTCCCGGCCTTATCAGCCCAGGAATGAGCCCCAGCCACAAGATCCTCTTTAAGGAAAATGAACGGCCAAGATCTGCCTGAAAAACTATACTTTTTGGTCGACACGGCCTGTGACACGCCCGTGTCACAGGCCGTGTACCCTTAAGCGGCACACGCGGCACTCGTACCGACTGAAAACTACCAGAACACGGGCATTGACATGCCCATGTCGAACCTGACACGCCCGTGTCAGTCATGTGACACACCCGTGTCACCCCTGTTACATGGTACTGAACGAGCTCTAAAATCAATCAGAGCAGTACACGGCTAGGCACACGCCCTTGGACACGCTCGGGTCAAATCTGAAACGGCCATGTGCAAGGCTTGGTTCCGGGCCGTGTACTTCCCTGACTCAATCCGGCAATTTCTTGAGTGACACGCCCTGGGACACGCCCGTGTCGAAGGCCGTGTCCCAGGCTCGACTATAGTCGACCACCGATCGTCGACTATCCTGAACAAGCCCTGGGACACGCCCGTGTCCCAGGCCGTGTCAAACAGCCTGCACCTCAAATCCAATTTTGAGATTTTTAGGGTGTTACAATCCTCCCCTCCTTAATAAAATTTCGTCCCGAAATTTGAAGACAGTAGGGAGAAAATAACAAAACATTTATATGTTTCTATTACATATACAACGAGCGAACAAGTTACGAAAATAACTCGGGAAACTCGGCTCGCATGGTCTGCTCGCACTCCCATGTTAGCTCTTCTCGGCCACAATTGTCCCATCGGACTTTGACCATCCCGATCACTTTGTTCCGCAACTGTTTCTCGGCTCGATCCTCGATCCGTATAGGCTTCACCTTTGCCGTTAGCCCATACTCAACCGGCACTCGATCATTGTCAATTACTTGAGCTGGATCCTTGACTGCTTTGCGTAGCACCGAGATGTGAAACACATCATGCAATCCACTCAATTCCGATGAAAGAGCTAGCCGATAGGCAGCTTCCCCAACTCGCTCCACCACTTCAAACAGACCAAGGTATCGTGGACTAAGCTTTTTCAACCGCCGAATCCGAGATACGACTTTGAAGGGCTTAATATTTAAATAGACCCAGTCACCCACCGTGAACTCCACGTTCCGGTGCTTAGCATTATAATACTTAGCTTGCCGATCCTGGGCTATTAGGAGCCTCTCTCGAATAGAGCGTATTGTTGAGGTAGCATCCTCGACTTCCTTTTTGCCTAAAAGTTTGGTCTCGCCAGTTTCTACCCAAGCTAGCGGTGTACGACACTTACGACCATACATCGCTTCAAATGGGGCCATGCCTATACTCGCTTGATGGCTATTATTATAGGCAAACTCCACCATAACAAGATGCTCTTCCCAATTCTTACCGAAGTCCAGGGCGCACATACGGAGCATATCCTCCATCGTTCTGTTGGTTTGTTCAGTTTGGCCATCCGTTTACGGATGAAAGGCCGTACTGAATGCTAACTTCGTGCCCAACATCTGATGAACTAATCTCCAATCCTTCGAGGTAAAGTGCCCATCTCGGTCACTTAAGATGCTCCGGGGAACACCGTGCAATCGAACAATCTGCTCCACATAGAGCTTTGCCAACGTTTCCACTGAATCGTCCCGCTTGTTCGGTATAAAGTGAGCCACCTTTGTCAACCGGTATACAATCACCCAGATTGAGTCATGGCCACGCTGAGATCTCGGCAATCCGTGCACGAAATCCATAGAAATATCCTCAAACTTCCATTGCGGAACCGGCAACGACTTCAGGAAACCACTCGGCCGTTGACATTCTGCCTTTACTAAAGCACAAGTACGACATTTAGCCACATACGCGGCTATGTCTTTCTTTAAACCAGGCCACCAGAACAGTTTCTTCATGTCCTTGTACATTTTTGTGCTCCCAGGGTGAATTGAGTACTTTGTAAAGTGTGCTTCATATAGCAATCCTTCTCGCAATTTACCCGCACTAGGGACGCACAATCGGCCATCTTTCCATAATAAACCGTCATCCCAGGAGAATTAATCACCAGACCCCTCCTTTGCATAGCATTGGAGACTTTCATCCAACTCCGTTGCCCGCCGAACCCTGTCAGCAAGGTCATATTGAACCTCCAACCAGTTCACGCATGCATCAGTCGAAGAATCTCTTTCCACACAAGATATCTCCAAAGCTTCCAGCTCCTGGATTAACCGCTCATCAAGTATCCGCAACCAATTTGCCCGCACTGGAGTCCGACGACTCAAGGCATCAGCGACCACATTTCCCTTTCCGGGAACATAGTGAATGTCGAAGGTATAATCCCCAAGGAATTCCATCCACCTCCTTTGTCGCATATTCAATTCCTTTTGATCGAGCAGATACTTTAAGCTTTTATGATCTGTATAAATATCCACCTTCACGCCATAAAGATAATGCCGCCACAACTTTAGCGAAAAGATCACCTCCGCCAACTCCAAGTCATGGACGGGGTAATTACGCTCATGCACTTTCAATTGACGTGAGCCATAAGCGATCACCTTGCCAAACTGTAGGAGAACGCAGCCTAAGCCGCTTCCTGACGCATCGCTGTATATCTCAAAACCATCTGTACCACATGGCGACGTCAAAACAGGCATCGTGGTCAAACGACTCTTCAGCTCATCAAAAGCTCGTGCGCACTCCGGCGTCCAAACGAACTTCTGATCCTTTCTCATCAACGTAGTCAGAGACAAAGAAATCCGGGAGAAATTCTCCACGAACCGTCTATAATAGCCCGCCAGTCCAAGGAAACTCCTAACCTCGGCCACCGAAGACAACACTGGCCAATCACGAATGGCACTTATCTTAGCCGGATCCACCGCTATGCCCTCTCCACTTACCACATGGCCTAGAAAAGCCACCGACGAGAGCAAGAACTCACACTTAGAGAACTTGGCATACAGCTTATTCCTTCGCAAGGTATGCAATACCAATCGCAAGTGGTTTGCATGATCTTCCTCCGATTGTGAATATACAAGGATATCATCAATAAACACAATCACAAACAGATCCAGGTATTCGCGGAACGTTCGATGCATGAGATCCATGAACACCGAAGGCACATTACATAAGCCGAACGGCATCACTGTGAACTCATAATGACCATAGCGTGTGCCAAACGCTGTCTTGGGAATGTCACCTTCCCTAATCTGCAACTGGTAATACCCGGACTTCAAATCCAACTTTGAATAGACGGTTGAGCCTGCTAGCTGATCGAACAAGTCATCAATCCGTGGAATTGGATACTTGTTTTTCTCCGTCAGCTTGTTCAGTTCGCGATAATCAATACATAGTCGCAAACCACCATCTTTCTTTTTCACAAAAAGAACAGGCGCGCTCCAAGGTGACATACTTGGGCGTATGTATCCCTGCTCCAACAACTCTTGCAACTGAACTTTCAGTTCGGCCATTTCTTTTGGCGCTACCCGATACGGCGAACGGGCCACAGGTTTCGCACCCGGCACCAGCTCGATAGCGAAGTCTATTTCCCTTTGGGGAGGTAACCCCGGAAGGTCCTTTGGAAACACGTCAGCATATTCCGACACAACCGACACTTCACTCACACTGGCCTTCGGCGCCACCGCCTCTATGAGTGTGAAGAACAACTCCGCACCCTTCCGAACTGCCTTAACAACTTGGAGAGCGGATAACAACATCCCACTCATCCCTTGCATACCAATGAACTTGGTCTCTTGTTCGGTATTTTGCCCAAGTGTGACCTCTTTTGAAGTGTAATCTATACAGGCACGCTGCTCTGAAAGCCAGTCCATACCAAAGATTATATCAAACTCTTTGATCGGCAATACTAATGTTTCCACCTTGAACTCCTGACTTCCTATCTTGACCTCAAGACCGCAAGATCGATCCGCGCACATCAAACATCCGTTAGGCAACAATACCTTTACACTGTCTGTCGTGGTCCGGATAGGCACCCCGACACGAAAGACAAAGTCCTCAGACAAAAACGAATGTGAAGCACCTGTGTCGAACAGTGCTCGCGCCGGATACTCTCGTATAAGGACAAACCCTATAACATTACAATTAAAACAAGCACATCACATCAAAAAAAACGAACATTAAAACCTACGCGCACCTGTGACGACATCCGCCTGCTTCATGGCCTCCTGTTGTCCAAGGTTGAAGACCCTGGGCTGCGCGTGCGAGGCAGAAGACTCCACTACAGCCTTCCCCTTCTCCGCATAAGACGCTCCCGTCTTCTTATCACCCTTTGGAGGACTAGATCGACATTCACGTGCGAAGTGTCCAACCTTCCCGCACGTAAAACAAGCACGAGATCCATACCCAGATGTATCTGTCACAGTCGCAGAAGGAGCTTGTCCAGAAGACTTAGACTTCTTATTCCATCTCTTTCGGTAGCCAAACTTGTCCGGACGCGGCGGCTTAAACTCTGGCTTCGCAACAGCCAAGTTGCCCTTTGCTTGCCCCCGTTTCATGTCCATCTCCAAAGAACGAGCCGTACAGACTAAGGCTTGGAATCCCTGACTCACAGAACTCGAGAGCAAATACCGCAGCTCATCTCGCAGTCCCGCATAAAACCGACTAGTCTTACTCTCTTCTTCGGCGAAGATCGTGCCCGCATATCTTCCCAAACGGGTGAACTCATGCAGGTAGTCATCCACACTTCGATCTCCCTGCGCTAACCGTTGAAATTCCATTTCCATCGATATCCTTTGCTGCATCGGCAGATGTTGTGCTAAGAACAATCGAGAAAATTCTTCCATTGTAATCTCTGCCAATTGCCTGCCGGCCAAGTGATGCATTTCAATCTCATCCCACCACAATCCCGCCTCTCCTTCCAGTAGGAAAGTGGCTAACATGACTTTCTGTTCCTCCTCAACCTTGATAGCTCTCATAATCCTCTTGATCCTTGCAAGCCAATCCTCTGCTTGGGCCGGTGTACCTGCCCCATGAAACTGCGGAGGGTTGAAGCTCAAGAATTGCTTCCATTGTTGATCTGCTACCCGCGGATCAACTTCGGCTTCTACCGGTTCTTGCCGTACCCCAGCTTGCATTGGCACCACTGTAGGACGTGCCTGCCCAGCCTGCTGAGCATTCATCACAGCAAGTACCGTTTCCGTGATGAGACGGACTGTTTCAGCGGATGGAGGAGTTATGGGCACCTCAGCTGGTGTCGCACTCTCAACAGAATGTTGTGGTTCGGATTGACCAGCAACACTTCTGGTCACCTATATGTATAAAATACACAGGTTAACGACCAATGAAAACGGCAACCATACAAAAAGAATACATAAGTTCAACAAACAAGTGTATTTGCATTCCTAAGTGGACAATCTTGAGTTAAAGTTAAGTGTTATAACGACAGCACTGACACGTGCTCACCACGCAGCGGAAGCATGGTGGGCCCATAACCCACAGGTCGGAGGATCGAAACCTCCCTCTGATACCAAATTGTAACATCTCTACCCGTCAAGAAGAATATAATAGAGGGTCCGGCCGGGGCCCCACACCATATTCCACAAACAGGCGGAGACGCTACGAACTAATACCATAACCAACGCGTCCTAACACAGAGCATTCTAGCGGAAGTTTCACGGTTGAATCTTTGAACTCAAGATAAAGAACACTGTCCACTATAACATAGTAATGTATACAACATCAAAAGAGTCTGGCCTTAAGGCCTTACAATAATTTCTCTTAACAAGAGTGTGGATTACAGACATCGGCACGCAGGCCGGCCACACATGAACAAAAGAAACAAAACAATGCCTTCGAGGGCAGCAACGCAGCTTTGGGCTTCAGCCCGCTAAGTCCCGCTCGGACCAGCACCTCCAGTACCTGTAAGAACCAATCCACCAAGCGGTGGCAAACAGGGCAACGGTCAGCATTCAGCTGACCAATTATAACGACCCTGCCCCTGACACGGGGCAGCGGAATTCCATCCCTGCATCGCAGTCTTCCAATATGATATATATAGCAATTCAAGCAAGACGTGCATGACTGCACAGTCACATATCACAAACGCCGGCACGACGGCCCGACGTCCCGTGCACTCATGGCACTCTCGGGTGCACCGGAAACACCGGATCTCACCATTGAGCATTTAGTCCGGCACGCAGGCCCAAGACTCTCATTATGCCGCTGACAAAAGCCCAATGCCTTGGTGCTCTTATGTCCAGCCTACATAACGCAGGTACAGATCAGCCACCCCCCGTTGCTCAAATCGCCTTGCCCAACCAAGTGCATCGTACCTGAGGCCACATTTAAAGGCACGGGTCGGTTTCACCTTGCCTGTTCGGCACGAAGCCTTTTCATACAGTTGCAGCCCAACGCTCAACCGCACACAAAGTGGCAACTCACGGCCACAAGAGTTGCACCCAACTCTCACAATTTACTGGACTTCCTCCAGTACTTTATCCATTATGCATACAAGCAATAATCACGGAGTCTTCTCCGATATGCAAACAAGCATCACCAATCCAGACCAATATGTCCAGATGGGCTTCACACATCATGCCTAGATCCGTACTCTAATTCCGAACTCTAACAAGGGGGACTTCACATATCTACCCCAAGGGACGCCACAACCCACCGCACACTCGCGGGGAAGGGTTTTCCCTATGCAATGCAGGAAATAAGGACTTCACATGTCCAAGCAGGAAATCGTTACCCTCGGAACTCGCTTCAGAGCCATGGAGAGAAATTGAGACGGATGAAAGCCTTCGCAGCAGCGTTGCCTTCGCAAATCCGAACTCAGCTTGAGATTTGGACCACCGTAGCACCACCGGCAGCCGGATTCCACTTCTTCTTCCTCACCTTGCTCTCACCTCTCTCTTAAAGGTAGAAAGAGAATATGAACTTAGAAATGAGCCTTTCCTCCTCCTTTCCCGGCCTTATCAGCCCAGGAATGAGCCCCAGCCACAAGATCCTCTTTAAGGAAAATGAACGACCAAGATCTGCCTGAAAAACTATACTTTTTGGCCGACACGGCCTGTGACACGCCCGTGTCACAGGCCGTGTACCCTTAAGCGGCACACGCGGCACTCGTACCGACTGAAAAACTACCAGAACACGGGCATTGACACGCCCGTGTCGAACCTGACACGCTCGTGTCAGTCATGTGACACGCCCGTGTCACCCCTGTTACACGGTACTCAACAAGCTCTAAAATCAATCAGAGCAGTACACGGGTAGGCACACGCCCTTGGACACGCCCGGGTCAAATCTGACACGGCCGTGTGCAAGGCTTGGTTCCGGGCCGTGTACTTCCCTGACTCAATCCGGCAATTTCTTGAGTGACACGCCCTGGGACACGCCCGTGTCGAAGGCCGTGTCCCAGGCTCGACTATAGTCGACCACCGATCGTCGACTATCCTGAACATACCCTGGGACACGCCCGTGTCCCAGGCCATGTATCCCCGACACGCCCTGGGACACGCCCGTGTCCCAGGCCGTGTCAAACAGCCTGCACCTCAAATCCAATTTTGAGATTTTTGGGGTGTTACACGAGGGACCAAGGCTTAGCTTCAGTTCTGCCTTCGAGCGATCGGCGGTAAGCTGCGATCTGCGTGCGACAGGCGACCTACCGGATTCAACCGACTATGTGAAATTATGGTTTTTAATTTCTTCCCGTTTCACTCTCTCTGATTTCGAAAATCACTTAGGTATTTATACCTAGTAAGCCCAAACATAGCCGTTGGCGAACCCACCAAGGAAAGAATGGAACTTCGGTTCATACTGTGCATGGCGACCCGGCACGGATCAGAAAGCTGCGGAAATTTGCCCAAGGCAAAGTCGGTGGGAATCGTTGGTGATTCCCGTCGACATCGGCGGGAATCGGCAGTGATTCCCGTCGATTTTGCCTTGGCAGAATTCTGACCTGCTGGAAGATGTCGGCTGGAATCGCTGATCATTCCCGTTGATGTCGGCGGGAATTACCAACGATTCCCGTCGATGTCGACGGGTATGACTCACGATTCCTGTCGACTTATACTTAGAAGAATTTTCCTCCTTTTTCTTCCTTCTTCCTTTCCTTTGAGAGCTTGGTCTTTGACTCTTCCATGATCCTTCTTATTTTCTTTGTCTTCCTTGAACCTGTACTTGAGAATAAGTACACCCAATAGAGAGTGCACACGTGGATCAACGTGTTGACCTATACAATGAGGGATTACGTTGCGTAGGCCCGTTATTATTGACCCACTATACCCTGACATTGGTGTGTACTTGGCATGAAATAGCAGCAAGCACAACTTGAAAAAGACATATCAAATACATCTCAATTCACCTTAGCTTGATCAGGTGCTTCTTCAAATCCGGGCTATTGTGGATGCAATACCCAATAATATCCCCCTATTTGAAGAAGCCTAAACCTTACAAGCTAAGGTGAACTGTATAATAGAAATGATAACATAAAGCATAAAGAAAATGTGTTGGAATTCATTACCATTTCCATCATTGGGGCCACCTTGGCGCCACTTTAGCCGAGAGGGTAATCTCCCCCTTAGCTTCCTTAGCCGAGAGAGAGAGAGTTCTCCCCCTTTTTTGCTTCTGCAAATATGGAGCTCCCTTGGGGACATCATGCTCCCCCTTAAAGTCTGCATTCATGCATAGACTTGACTTTTGAGCTGTAGCTCCCCCTTGATCCAAGGTCCATGTGCAACTCAAGCCTCTTCAGTCCATGTTCAGCATCCCGAGTTCAGTCTTGAAGAAGTTGAACTTGGTCTCATCCAGCGGCTTTGTGAAGATATCTGCGAGCTGCTGATCAGTGGGGACATAGCTGAGTGCAATGTCCTTGTTCTCCACATGCTCCCGGATGAAGTGGTAGTGCACTTCAATATGTTTTGTCCGGCTATGCGATACTGGATTATTAGCTATGGAAATTGCACTCGAGGAGTTGCAATACATATGAATCTCTCTATACTGCAGATCGTAATCTTTCAGCTGGTTCCTTATCCACAGGAGTTGTGCACAACAGCTGCCTGCTGATATATATTCTGATTCTGCCGTAGAAGTTGCGATGCAGTTCTGCTTCTTACTACTCTATGAAATAAGCCTTCTTTCGAGGAATTGACACGTCCCAGAAGTGCTTTTCCTATCATCCCTGCTTCTTGCAAAATCAGCATATGAAAAGCCAATAAGCTCGGCATCATTGTTTCTCGGGTACCACAAGAAAAGATTAGGTGTGCCTTTAAGGTATCTCAACATTCTCTTTGCAGCAATGTAATGAGATTCCTTAGTGTTCACCTGGAATCTAGCACAAACACATATGGAAAACATAATGTCCGGTCTACTGGCAGTAAGGTAGAGCAGGGATCCAATTATGCTTCTGTACCTGGATTCCTCAAAAGGTTTCCCTTCCTCGTCCTTGTCCAGAGACACAGTTGATCCCATTGGAATCCTCATAGAGGTTGCACTCTCCATTCCGAACTTCTTTAGAAGTTCATTTGTGAACTTCGTCTGGGAGATGAAAATTCCCTCTGCAGATTGTTTCACTTAAAGTCATAAGAAGTACTTCAGCTCTCCCATACTGCTCATTTCAAACTTCCCTTGCATGAGATTTGAGAACTTCTTGCAAAGGTTGTTATCGGTTGAACCGAATATTATGTCATCGACATAGATTTGCACTAGCAAAATCTTGCCTTTGACTTCCCTACGAAACAATGTCTTATCTATTTTTCCTCTTGAGAACTTGTTCTCAATAAGAAACCTAGACAATGTATCATACCAAGCGCGGGGAGCTTGCTTTAAACCATAAAGTGCTTTATTAAGAAAGTACACATGATTAGGGAAAGTTGGATTAACAAAACCTGGGGGTTGAGCTACGTATACTTCTTCTTTCAAATTTCCATTTAGGAAAGCAGATTTTACGTCCATTTCATAGACGGTGAATCCTTTGTGAGTAGCATATGCGAGGAACAACCTGATGGCTTCGAGCCTTGCCACTGGTGCAAAGGTTTGATCGAAGTCAATCCCTTCTTCCTGTCTGTATCCTTGATCTACAAGTTGTGCTTTGTTCTTTATTATGACTCCATTCTCATCCAGCTTGTTTCAGAAGATCCACTTGGTGCCGATTACATTTTGTCGCTTAGGTAGGGGAACGAGCTCCCAGACCTTGCACCTTTCAAATTGATGAAGTTTTTCTTGCATGGCCAATATCCATGAGGCATCCTTGTTGGCTTCGTCAAATTTCTTTGGCTCAACCTGTGATAGAAAGCTTAAGTGCAAAATCTCATTAATTGTACCTCTTCGAGTTCTGACACCATCCCGCGGATCTCCAATGATTTGATCGACGAGATGATCCCTCACGTGTCTGAGCTCTAGGAGTCTTGCATTTGCAGCTGCTACTGCTTCTGGCACTTCTTCTTCCTGTAGAATTTCCAACTCCTGAGGGTCTTCCTCTCCTAATGAGGTAGGAGTGGAGATCTTTACAAACTGTTGAGCGTCATCTTTTTCAGTCTCATTTAGATTTAACTTTTCCAGTTTGGTACCTGCATCTCCAAAAGTACCACTAGACGAGCTGCTATGAAGCAAGATCGCTTAATCAAATACAACATTTATAGATTCTTCAACCAGAGTTTTCTTATTAAAAATCCTATATGCCCTACTATGGCTACTATATCCTACGAAAATACCTTCAAAACATTTTTCACCAAACTTAATGCGTGGATATTTCCCATTATTGAGTACATAGCATTTGCAGGCAAAGATCCTCAAGTAGGACATAGTCGGTTTCTTGCCCTTCAACAGCTCATAAGGAGTCATTCAATGGCTTTTATTGATAAGCTCTCTATTTTGCACATGACAAGCCGTGTTGACAGCCTCTGCCCAGAAATATTCTGGTAGAGACGCATAATTCAGCATTGTCGTGCTTGCTTCAATAAGAGTTCTATTCCTTCTCTCCGTAACTCCATTTTATTGTGGAGTACGAGGGGAGGAAAACTCATGAAAGATACCCAAGTTTCCACAGAATTCGGTCATAGCACCAGATTCGAACTCTGTTCCATGGTCACTTCTGATTCTGACCACGGTGCAGTCTAGTTTGTTTTGGATCTGCTTGATGAAATTTTTGAATACCTCAAATGTATCTGACTTGTGTTTCAGAAAGAACACCCACATGAAACGGGAGTGATCATCAACAATCACCAACGTATATGACTTGCCTCCTAAGCTGTGAACTTGCATTGGACCGAATAAGTCCATGTGTAGTAAGTACAGACACCTAGAAGAGTCCTTTTCTACAATGCTCTTAAAGGTAACCCTTGTCTGCTTGCCCATTTTACAAGCATGACATGGGCTCTCTTTAATGCACTTAATAGTGGGTGCATCCCTTACTATATTTTTAGAGAATAACATGTTAAGCGTTTTGAAGTTAATATGCGATAATCTTGTGCCACTGATCACAAAGAGATGCACTATCTTTTGCAACTAAGCATACTGGCGTAGAAGAATCTAAGCTTAAAAAAATTTAGACAGAAAATATTTCTACTCCTGATGCCTGTCAATACTGTCTCCATAGAGGAACACGATATAATCAGGCATTTATCCTTGCAGAACTTAATTTCGTACCCTTTATCACATAACTGTCTTACATTGATCAGGTTATGGTTTAACCTTTCAACATAAGCCACGTCGGTGATAGAGAATACACCGTTGGAAATCATACCATATCCTTTGGTGATTCCACGATCAGACCCTCCAAAGATAACTTTGGGTCCGTCAGCAACAGAGGAATAATCACGCAACAAGCTTCTTGTCCCGGTCATATGCCGAGAACATCCACTGTCCAAGTACCAGATAAGAGTTTTGGTGGACTTTGGACATACCTGCAAAACAGAGTCATTTTCCCTTAGGAACCCAATACGGTTTGGGTCCTAGATTCCTTGTCAGTTCACTCCCCTTAGGAATGTTAACTTTTCGAGTGGCCGACCTCACTTGGTTAACTTGAGGAGCTTCAAAATTCCTAGGATTGAACCAGCAATCCACGACAAAGTGGCCAACCTTGCCGCAACACCAACAGTTAAATCTGTTGTACCTTCTCCTCCCAGTCTCCTGCTTGACCCGTGAGATGGTAGGTCTAGCTGGGGCCTGGGCACTGGATGAGGGAGCGTCATGGTGACAGTAGTCACAAGATTTCTTCACCTCATTTTCCTTAGGTATAAAAGGCTTGACTTTTGGTTCCTGCTTCCTATTATGTCCTGATGAAAAAGGACCATAATGTTGCAGTTGGATTTCCTCATAGGGTGCCTTGAAAACACTCTCGCCAAAGTTGCGGGGGAAGTTCCATCCAAGGTACCGACTCTTAGGCTTTTTAACGAAGGGCTGAAAGATGTGCCCGTAGGAGGACTCAAAATCATGTTTATTGCAGGGAAAGCTGGGCTTCCTGAATGTGGTCTGATTGAGTGGTGCCTTCCCTTTTTTAGCGGCAGAGGATTTCTTGGCAGCCTTATTTCTTCTCTGAGCTTTATTTCTCTTGGATGATCTACAAGGCTCAGACACATGACCAAAGCCAGCACCTTTAGCCTGAGTAGATAATTCATTAACCAGAGGAAGAATAGTCTTGGGCTTAGAGAAGCTTTCTACAACTTTCTTCTCGGCCGCAAGCTGTTCTTCCAGCTTCTTAATTGTTTCCTGCTGAAGGTCAAGGTGCCTTAGGGAGTCTGAGTGCTCAGAGGTTAAGTCAAGGTGTTCTTGTCTAAGAGATATCAGGCTAGTGATTTCTTCTCGTAAGGAAACTCCCTCAGCCTTAAGGGATTTGACCTCCTTCTTCTGAACCCTCAAATCCTTTCGACGTCGATCAAAAGTATTGAGCAAAAGCTCATACTGTTCAAGGAGTTCAATTTCACGAGCAGATGGGCTGTCCTCGTGATCATATTCAGGTGACTCAGAGTCAGATCCAGAATCAGAATCAGAGAGAGGGGTGTGATCTTTTACCTTCCCAGTAAATGGGGGACATTCTCCTTCTAAGTCGGAGCGATCCATGAGCCCGAAGAAGGCTTCCTCATCCTCACTGGATTCTGACGAGTCAGATTCACTGAGGGTCTTGGGCCTCTTAGCAATATAGCTCCTCTCCTTTTTCTCCTTTTTCTTGTCCTTTCTCTTTTGAGGGCAATCAATAATAATATGCCCTGGCTTATTGCAACCAAAGCAAATAATATCAGCAGAATGATATTTGTTCGGTTTAGAATCATACCTTTCCGAAGAATAATTCTTCTTCTTTTGGCGATCATCTGACTGATGTGTTCTTCTAGAGGAGGAGCCGTCTCCTTTTCTCTGATTTCTCATCCCGAGGAACTTCCTGAACTCTCGAGTGATAAGAGAGAACTCCTCTTCATATAGCTCTGAGCCTGACATGCTGGGCTCAGTATCTTCTTCTTCAGCCTTTCCCCGAGAACGGGCTGATGCTGCCTCCTTACCTTTCCTTGAGTGGTTTGCCTTCAACGCAACAGTCTTCTCTTTCGAGGAAGGTTTGTTGGTCTCTTCTTCAGCTTTTCTGGTATTTAGTTGAAGCTCATAAGATAGGAGCTTCCCGAAGAGTATCTGAGGATCGGTTTCAGCAAGTCTGCCAAACTCCTTGATGACGCAAATTTTGTTGTCCCATTCCTTAGTTAAGGATCTCAGGAACTTGTCGTTTAGCTCGCCATCAGTGAAAGTACTGCCATAATTCTTCAGGCCATTGAAAATCTTGAGGAAGTTCTCGAATGTGTCTGTGATCTCTTCCTTGGTCCCCTGTCTTAAGGCCTAATACTTCTGGTTCAGAAGGGATCTTCGATCGTCCCTTACTTCATCAGTGCATTCCATTAGCACTATCAAGGATTGCCAAATGTCTTTGGCTATTCTGCAGTGGATGAAGTTCTGAAGCATAGAATCATCAACGACACTAACTAGAATGTTTCTGGATTTCTTGTCCAGACCATAGAGAGCCATCTCATCTTTGTCCCGATCCATGATCTTCTTAGGTACCTTCCTTGTAGGATCAATTGTAGAGTTGATCATAGGAATTTGGGGTCCCTCCTCCACTATCATGAAAAGTCGGGGGTCGACTACTTCCATGTAGTACTTGATCCTTTCTTTCCAGATAGGAAAGTTTGCCTTAGTGCAAACGAGAATCTTTCCGGTGTTCTTGAACCCGTCCATGCTTGAATATTTTGACACTAGACGAAGGATTTTACTCAAGATGTTAACCTTATTGACGAGTAACCTCCCTCTGATATCACTTGAAATTGTCTAGTGTAAGCCTAATAAACCTATAGGAGGGGTGGGGGTGAATAGGTGCAGTGACGTCTTTTGCGGAATTAAAAATTACATGCACAATTAAACAAACCAAGCATAGAAAACACATAGTAATTTACAGTGGTTCCCTAACCTTGGGTACGTTCACTCTCCCCTTCGACTATCTCCCACACGGGGATGACTCGACAACTCCTCCAAAATGAGATTGAAATCCAATCTCTCCACTCGTAGCCACGCTCCTACAACTCGGAAGGAACCCTTCCTACAACAAGGAGTCAACACTCCACCAAAGCGGGTTGCACCTAACCCTTACAACTAGGAATAAAATTCCTTGCAAAAATTGAATGTAAATAAGAAATACAAACAATGCAATTTGGAGAACCCAAGGTCCTTCTTCGTTCGTAGAGAGCTTGCACAAAAATGACAAAGAATCCACACTTGATTTTTTTTCTCTTGGATCAGATCTTGACTTGATCGACGGTGGCAAGCAAGTACGGCGGCGATGCGGTGTAGATCTGAACTTCTCTACGAAGCAAGCTACTAGGTCACCGATCGATCTCAGTTGGATCAATTGTATTCAACGATTCGGAATGGAGAACTAGTCTCAGTCAACAAATCGAAGAGACAAGAGATCTCAAGAGAGAAGCGAGGGATCGAGGCTTTGCTTCAGTTCTGCCTTCGAGCGATCAGCAATAATATGCGATCTGCTTGCGATAGGCAACCTGCCGGATTCAACCAACTACGTGAAATTAGGGTTTTTAATTTCTTCCAGTATCACTCTCTCTAATTTCGAAAATCACTTAGGTATTTATACCTAGTCAGCCCAAACATAGCCATTGGCGGACCCACCAAGAAAAGAACAGAACTTCGGTTCATACTGTGCATGGCGACCCAGCACGGATAAGAAAGCTGCCGAAATTTGCCCAAGGCAAATTCGGTGGGAATCGTTGGTGATTCCCATCGACATCGGCGGGAATCGACAGTGATTCCCGTCGATTTTGCCTTGGCAGAATTCTGATTGGCTGGAAGATGTCGGCTGGAATCGCTGATCATTCCCGTTGATGTCGGCGGGAATTACCAACGATTCCCGTCGATTTCGACGGGTATGACTCACGATTCCCGTCGACTTATACTTATAAGAATTTTCCTCCTTTTTCTTCCTTCTTCCTTTCCTTTGAGAGCTTGGTCTTTGACTCTTCCTTCCTCCTTCTTCTTCTCTTTGTCTTCCTTGAACCTGTACTTGAGAATAAGTACACCCAATAGAGAGAGCGCACGTATATCAACGCATTGACCTATACAACGAGGGATTACGTTGCATAGGCCCGTGATTATTGACCCATTGTACCCTGACATTGGTGTGTACTTGGCATGAAATAGCTGCAAGCACAACTTGAAAAAGACATATCAAATACATCTCAATTCACCTTAGCTTGATCAAGTTCTTCTTGGAATCCGGGCTATTGTGGATGCAATACCCAATAGAAGGCTGTGCAAGAGCCGTCACAAGTTGTTGCGGCCGATATGGTACCCGTTGATAATGGGTTGACGAAGAAGATCAAACCCGTTCGCATTGAGGACTTTGAAGTCAAGTGACTTCGTAACAAGGACATCAGGATGGTCAAAGTCTGTTGGGACAACTGCAGTTGGGAGGAGTTCTCATGGGAGTGAGAGCAGACCGTGCTTGAAGAGTATCTCGAGTTATTCCACTCAGGTAAGATTTTGTTTTGTGTATTTTTTCCTTTCTGTAATTTCGGGATGAAATTCTTTTAATAGGGAGAGAATTGTAACGCCCCGAAACTCAAAAGAGGGACGGTCAGCGTTTGAAGCCAAGTTTGGGGCCTGGTAAGGGTCACATGGCCTGGGACACGGGCGTGTCCAGGGCCATGTCCTGCTCGGGCTATTAGCCTGGATATGTCGAGTAAGTTACACGGCTTGGGACAAGGGCGTGTCCCAGGGCGTGTCTGGCACACGACCTGTGACATGGGCGTGCCACATGGTCGTGTCCTCTTCGGGATTTTTTGGTCCTGTGTCGAATGAGGAACACGCCTCGCAACACATGTGTGTACCAATTGACATGGTCATGTCAAAAGTTTACACGGGCGTGCCTAAGCCCGTATCCTGTTCGGGATGCGACGACTTTAGTGTTGATTGGGGCATACGACCCATAACACGGGCGTGTCCATGATTGACACGGGCATGTCCCAAGCCATGTCACAGGTCGTGTCCTATTCTGTATTTCCTGGTTTACAACGAGTATGGAACATGGCCTTGGACACGGGCGTGTCACAAGCCGTGTTCGGCCTAGGAAATTGATTTTAAGTGCGAAACGTGGTCGTTCATTTCTTTCTATTAGGATCCAAGGGCACAGGCACGTCCTTGCCGAGTTAAGGCCAGGAATAGGGTTTGAAACCCTTATTCCACTTTGAGTTTTCTCTTTCTAAAAGCCCTAGAGAGAGGGGAGAGCAAGGAAGAAGGAGAAGGAGAGATCCGGCTGCCGGTGGAGCTTCGGAGCCCCAAATCGTAAGCTGAGTCCAGATCTACAGAGGCGAGGCCATTGTGGGCTTTTCATCCGTCTAGATCTTCATGGAGCCAAAGAGAACCTTAAGGGTAACGATTCTCTTCTTGTACATGTGATGTCCTCTTTCCTTTTTGCATATGAATCTTGCTCTCGCGAGTATGCGGTGAGTGCGAGGTATTCCTTCGGGTAGACATGAATAGTCCCCGTTGTTTGCATGTAAAGTTTGGAATCGAAGTACGGACATAGGCATAGTGTGTGAAGCCTACCCGGACAATTTGGTCTGGATCGGTGATGTTTCATTATGCATGAATGGTCAGAGAAGACTTCGTGCCGATGGTTATTTTTTGGGTTTTCTACGTGGTAGATTGCAGTAGGGATCCTTGGGGATTAACTCCAAGGTGCACCCGGAAATCTTGGCAGAAGAGAAGTTCTGCCATAATGGTGGCCTGGGATCCATCTGTGTACATAACCGGGTTATGTACGATTGTTTGTGTAACGACCTGGGATATGGCCCATAGCCCCCCATGGCATTGCTACAGGGCTGCAGCCCAAGCACCCCAACCGCTCTCCAGCCCACTAGCGGGTTGTTGGTGGTCATAGCCTCCCTTTGATGAGCAAACTTGACAGTTAAGTTGGGTTGTACGGGGACTTCCCAGGAGGTCACCCATCCCAGTACTACTCTAGTTCGAGCATGCTTAACTATGGAGTTTTTCCAACACTCATCACCAATTGAGCTGCAGCTCAATTGGTGATGAGAAGTGAAGCAACTTCATAATTAAGCATTCTTGGGCGAGAGTAGTACTGGGATGGGTGACCTCCTGGGAAGTCCCCGTATGACCCAACTTAACTGTCGAGTTTTACTCATCAAAGGGAGGCTGTGGCCACCAACAACCCGCCAGTGGGCTAGAGAGGGGTTGGGGTGCTTGGGCTGCAGCCCGGTAGCGATTCCATGGGGGGCTATGGGACATATCCCTGTCATTACAGTTTGATCTATATGTTGGGACTGGGGGAAACTTGGCCTGCTCCGATGACTTGTATTGTTATGGCGAGGTGAGCAACGGGTGGGTGGAACCTTACCCACTCTAAGTGGTTCAGTGAAAGTTGGATTGGAGAGCGAGTCTAGGCTTTGGCTAAAATCACTTTAATGCTAACGTGTTTGCTGTCTTGGTGGCAGTGGTGGATCGCGGAACGGACCGGGTTCGGACGGGGTTCACCAAGTAAGTGCCCTGAGATCACGGGGTGTGTTGCCATACGGGCCTGCACCTGTGGTGTATTGTGTTAATGCTATACTTACACTTTAATCGTTGGATTATACTAATGCAATGCAGGTAAGGAGCACCGCCTCCTCGATCTAGGGGCGGGGTCGTTATAATTTGGTCAGCTTTAGCTGGCCATTGCTTTTGTTTGCCACCGTTGCGATGGATTGTTGCTTGCAGGTGCTGCGGAGCTTAGTGGCAAATGGCGGGATGAAGCCCTTGTTGCTGAGCCGGCCCTTGAAGGCCTTTGCGAATCTTTACTTTTATTCTCATATGTGACCGGCCTGTGTGCCGACGTTTGGAAAACATTATTTGATTAAAGTAAACTCATGTAAGGCCATATAACCAAGTACTTTGTGTATTTGTACACTCATTCCTATTTTGGGTATTTAGTGTACATTCATGCTGTGGCTTGGGTTCTTTTCTTTGGAACTTTTAAAATGCTTCCGCTAGAATGTGCTATGTGTAGGACGTTTGTTATTGGAAGGATTGTTTCATTTAGTAACCCTTCGGTCTATCTGTGGTATATGGCGTCAGGCCCTGGCCGGACCTACTGCTATTTGCTATGTGACGGATAGGGGTATTACAATCAGCTTGTCCATCATCTGTTCTGTACCTGTAGTACTATAAGAGGAACAAGACAGTCCATTGTTAATCATGGTAGACTCATCAAAGACTACATGAACATATTCTTCTAGAACTTGGCTTTTCAAGTTGTAGATCCTATAGGCTTTGCTATGTTTGCTGTACCCAACAAATATTCCATCATAGGATTTGGCAGGAAACTTAGTCACATAGAACTTGCCATTGTGAAGCACAAAGCATTTACTACCAAAGATTCTGAGATAGCCCATATTTGGTTTTTTGCCCTTCAATATCTCATATGGAGTCTTCTTGTGGCCTTTGGTGATAGAGGCTCTATTGAGGACATGACATGCAGTATTTACTGCCTCAGCCCAGAAATATTCTAGGAGAGATGTGTCACTCAATAGTGTTCTACCAACCTCTATGAGAGTCATATTTTTCCTCTCAACTATTCCATTTTGCTGGGGTGTTCTAGGAGAGAATTCTTGATGAATCCCATGCTCTTCACAGAACTTTGTCATGCTATCAGACTGGAATTCTATCCCATGGTCACTTCTGATTTTAACCACGGAATAATCAAGCTCATTCTGAATTTGCTTGATAAACCTCATGAAGACATCAAGGGTTTCATCATTCTTCTTAATAAAGAACACCCAAGTAAACTTGGAATAGTCATCAACTACCATAAAGGTGTAGACTTTTCTACCAAGACTGTGAATTGGCATTGGACCAAATAGGTCCAAGTGCAAGAGGTATAAGTACTTCACAGAGTCTTTGGTCCCAATACTGTTGGGTACATTGGAAAATGTGTACTAGATTTGGAGAAACTACAACTTAGTCAATGATATGCATCAATGTGTATTTGATAGAAGTTTGTGTTTCATTGTGCAGTTTTTAAAAATTTTTAGGGAAAATTTTTCTAAGTACAAGTGTCGACACTTGTGAAGAAATGGTGTCGACACTTAAGGAGACTGTGTCGACACTCAGGCAAGCTGTGTCGACACACAGGTAAAATGTGTCGACACTCATGAAGAAGCTATGTCGACAACAAGCTGCTATGTCGACACTTAGGAAAGATGTGTCGACACACTGGCAAAATGAGTCGACACTCAGGCAAGCTGTGTTGACACACAGGTAAAATGTGTCGACACTCATGAAGAAGCTATGTCGACAACAAGCTGCTATGTCGACACATAGGAAAGCTGTGTCGACACACTGGCAAAATGAGTCGACACTTATAAAGAAGTTGTGTCGACACTCAAAGCTGTGTCGACACCTAAAGAAGCAGTTGTGTCGACATCCAGAATTGTGTCGACAGCTTAAAACAGAATTGTGTCGACACTTAAAATAGAAGATGAGTCGACACTCAGGAGCTATGTCCACACCTGAAGCAATTGTGTCAACACACAGGACTTGTGTCGACACACCAACTCTCAAGAGGCTGTGTCAAGTTCAGAAGTAATTGTGTCGACACACAAGACTTGTGTCGACGCACACTAAATGCCATTTGACAAACACTCAACACCAACTGTCTGCAACAGAGATGTCGAGACAATAAGCTGCTGTGTCGACACACAGGACATGTGTCGACACATACAACATAAGCAGTGTCAAGAAGCAGAAGTATGACTGTGTCGACACTTGGAGTATTTGTGTCGACACCTTGAAGATTTGTGTCGACACTTGGAGTATTTGTGTCGACACCTTGAAGACTTGTGTCGACACTTAGCCTATATTTTTCGACACATGTGAAGCAGTCTGCTGAGTATTTTATGCTTAGTTGAAAATACATTGAAGAACCTGGTGATGTGACTAGTGACTTGACAGCTGTCATAACTAACCGGTCTGACACCACTATCAGAACTGTCAGAAGTTTGTTATGAACCGGATCAGTCGGTAACCATGAAGCAAGCTCTATATAAGAGCCAGATCGGAAACGACAGATGAAAAATGAACAACAATGTGAGGTATCAATAAGAAGAATTCTGACAGATCAAGGGCTATCTGCAAGAAAGATTCAGAGTTCAATCAGAATCTAAGGAAGAAGCTGTCTGAAGATCAACTTCAACTTCAAGAGAAGATCCACCTTATTTGTTCTAATCAAGAAGCTTTGAAAAGCTAAGTTTGGTTGGATCAGAAGGATCAATATATACAAGAACTGATCAAGAAGACAACATCAACAAAGATATCTAGTTGGTGAAGTTTTCAAATACTTATTACTCACAAATTCTTGTAGGATCTATTATTAGATCTTAGATTGTAAGCCTAAAATTATAAAGGCTGAGGTAGGGTAGTGTGCCTGAGGTAGGACTTGTGGAAAGTCTGAGTTGTAAGCCTAATTATAAAGGCTGAGGTAGGGCTGAGGCCTGAGGTAGGATTTAGGGAAGAATCTGAGGTAGGATTTATGTTAAGTCTGAGGTGTAGGAACCATTTTGGGTTCTAAGTTTTTAAGATCTGCGGATCCGAGCCAGTGGAAGGAAGTTAGGCTAAATCCAGTTATCTGCTGGATAGGCGAAGGGGGGAAAATTGATGTACCCAAATCTTGGGGAACCACTATAGATCTGGTGTTTGTTGTGTTGTATTTAATTTCTGTAGATAGAATTAATTTGTGTCATCTATTTGCCTTAAAATCAAAAAGACTCAAAAAGATTAGAACCTATTCACCCCCCTCTAGGTGTTTAGGCTCTTGAAACAAAGTCTTTCAAGTGGTATCAGAGGGATGTTGCTCAAAATTTGACCTAAAAGTCAGAGGATTTCTCCAAGGCTAATAACAAACAACAAGAATGGGTTCAAGTGAAAATCAAAAGGAGTTTGGATCTATGAAATTGCCCATATGCAGGAAAGAATCTTTTGACATTTGGAAAGAAAGGGTCAGGTTATTTATGGAAGCATCTGATCCAAGAATTTATATCACAGTACAGGAAGGCCCCTTCATCCCAATGAAGGTTTCAGTTCTTGATGCAAACATTCAAACTCCAAAGAGTTATTCAGAGATGACTAAGGATGAAATCATCTTGGCTACATTAGATAAAAGAGCTCAGAATATAATTGTAAGTGCCATAGATGATGCAACATTCCAGAATCTTGTGCACTGTAAAACATCCAAAGAAATGTGGGATACACTGATTGTCTATATGGAAGGCACAGAAGAAGTTAGAGAGGACATAAAGTCTATGCTAAATCAGGAGTATAAGAGCTTTAGGCAAACTAAAACTAATAGCATAGCTGAATGCTATAAAAAGTTTTTCAGAATGTGAATGAACTGATGACATATGGAAGAGTCTTCAGTACTTATGAACTGAATGACAAGTTTCTTAGGTCCCTAACAAAAGATTGAGACACTAAGATATGTGTAATTAGGGAAGCGGACAGACTGGCTGACACACCTCCACGTACACTTTTTGGAAAGCTGCTTTCATATGAAATGCAGCTTACTGCTAGGAAAGAGGAACAGAAGGGCAGCAGATCTTAACATAAAGAAAAGTCAGTAGCCTTCAAGACTGAGGGCTCAAGGAAGGGTAGGAGAAAATCTCCTTCTCCACCTAGAAGGAGTACTGAAGCAGAAGAAGGTGTTCCTGAAACAAGTAAATCAGATAGTCACACATCTGATGAAGAATTTTCTGCCTTCACTAGACAATTTCAAAGGTTCATGAAGAAAAAAAAATGGAGAACCAGACCTTCATCTACATCCTATTCCAAGGATGAATACTACAGGAAGAAGAAAACACCTAAGGAGGACAGGTATGCTTCTAAACCTGGTAAACAATCTAATTCTAAGATTGTGTGTTATTACTGCAATAGGTCTGTGCATGTCATAGCTGACTGTCCTGACAAAAGAAAGGAGTCAAAGGACAAGAAGAAGCAACAAATTAAAGGCAAGAAGGAGAAGTCTCTAGTGGCTAAGAAGGAGAGGAGTTGGTCAGACTCTTCATATTCGGAATCTTAAGAAGAAGAGGCATAAGCATATGTTGGACTCTTCTCAACAGAAGAGGATTCTAGGGAACTAGAATTCCTACAGATGCTGGACTCCATAAATGGAGTGGAAGAGTATTGTTGTAAAGGGCTGATGGTTCAATCTGAAGAAGACAAGTGCTAGGATCAGCCTGGACCAAGTAAGGTAAACAAATCTTCCTCAGTCTCAGATTACTTTATAGGATATGAATCAGAAGCATCTTCTTCAAAAGAAGTGGATGGATCTGAGTCCGAGGGGGATGTTCACCAACTCATTGATGAGTATGGTGGGCTGTTGCATGCTCTAAAGAAGAGCAAGTTTCTTGTTAAAGAGCAGGCTAAGGAGATTGAGTCTCTCAAACTGGCTGCAGGAGATTCAGCAAAACTGCTTGATCAAAAACTGAATGAGGTTGCCAAATTGAAAAATATTACAGTTATTCAGATGGGTACAATCTCATTCAAAGAGAATCATATCAAGAAACTGGAGGGAAAACTTCAGCAAGAGAGAGAGCTAGTGGCAAAATTCTCCAAGCCAAAATCAGTCTTACCTTTGATAGATAATTTTGTTTCACAAAAAAGAAAGACTGGTATAGGCTTTAAGGGAATAACTAGGGCCACCAATTCTCAAAGAAAAGGTAAATTCCCAGTTCAACCTCAAGCTGCGAATCCCCCTATTTTCTTTAAGAAGGTAGTGAATCCTACTAACAGGTATGATCATGACATTACACATGGTCACTGTGAGCATGAAAATTTCATAAGCAAGGGTGCCAATGCCAATAGACCAATCTAGAGGCATGCCCATCATATTCAAGAGGAGTTATTGAAGAATGCTATTCCAGCACCAACACTTAATAAGTCTACTAACAATAAAGTAAGAAGGTCTGTACCTAAGAAGAGGTATAATAGGTTTGACTGTTGGTTTTGTGGCAATGTGGGCCACTTTGCCATGGATTGCTGGTTTAACATAAGTGTTAAAACTAGAAGTAGGATTCCTGTTAGATCAGTCACAGGGTTTCAAACTAACAAGGACCTAGGACCCACTAGCAAGTTGGGTTCTAAGGGTAAGTGATTCATTATTTATTGCAGGTAAATCCAAGTGACCATACCCCTATATGGTACTTGGATAGTGGCTGTTCCAGACATATGACTGGAATAAGGAGAATGTTGAGGGACAATGTGCCCATAAAGAATGGACCAAAAGTTATCTTTGGTGGATCAGAAAAGGGAATTATCAAAGGATTTGGTAACATATCTTGTGATTCAATTACTATCACTGAAGTGGATTATATAAAGGATTTAAAACATAACCTGATTAGCATAAGTCAACTCAGTGATCTAGGTTATGATATTTCTTTCCACAAAGGGGAGTGCCTAATAAAAAGTTCAAGTGATCAAGAGATCATTTTGACTGGCACTAGGAAAGGAAATTTGTATTGTCTCAACCTAGAGTGTGAGTCTAACAACTCACCTATTTGTTTGGTTGTAAGAGAGAAAGCTTCTCTATGTGTCAAATGGCACAAGAGGCTAGCTCATCTGAACTATAAGTCAATTGGACTGCTGTTCAACATGGGATTAGTGAGGAATGGTCCTCAAGTTCAGTGCATAAAAGAGGGTGTGTTCTCAGCTTGCCAAAAAGGCAAGCAGACTAAGTCCTCTTTTCAGTCACTTGACTTCAAAGATTCAAAGAGATGTTTGTATCTTATGCATATGGATTTGTTTGGTCCTATGCCAGCCCATAGTCTTGGTAGGAAAGCATACACACTTGTTGTTGTGGATGACTATTCTAGATTTACATGGGTTTTCTTCTTGAGGCAGAAATCTGAAACCCCAACTATTTTCCAGACTTTTGTCAGACAAATACAGAATGAATACAACATCTTAGTGGTCAAAATCAGAAGTGACCACGTAACTGAATTTCAGTCTGAATGTGTGACAAAATTCTGTGAAGAACTTGGGATTCATCAGGAATTCTCTTTACCTAGAACTCCTCAGCAAAATGATGTTGCTGAAAGAAAGAATAGGACTCTAATTGAAGCCAGTAGAACTCTACTGAATGACACTACTCTCCCTGAATACTTCTGGGCTGAGGCAGTAAATACTGCATGTCATGTGCTCAATAGGGCCTCCATCAACAAGAAACCCAAGATGACTCCCTACTAGATTTTAAAAGGCAGAAAACTAAACATATCTTATTTCAGAATCTTTGGTACTAAGTGTTTTGTACTAGTCAATGGTAAACACTACCAAACTAAGTTTGCTGCCAAATCCCTAGAAGGGATATTTGTTGGGTACAACAATCATAGTAGAGCATACAGGTTTTACAACTTGACTACTCAAGTTATAGAAGAATCTGTGCATGTTGTATTTGATGAGTCAATGTTTATTAACAGTGAATTGTCTAGTTCTTCAGTTAGTTCTACAGGTCTAACAGATAAGCTGGACAAGCTGACCATCAATGAAGATGTTCCTGCTAAACTGGATGAGGATAAAGATGCCAGCTATCCAGGGGGAGATCAAGTCCCTCTAGGTGAATAAGAAAATGTAGAGCATCAAGATGAAGAAACTGGAGATAGCTATAATGCTGACAGAATTCCTCCAGCAAGGAGACACCAGAAGGATCATCCAGCTCACCAGATCATTGGTGATGCAAGTCAGGGTGTAGTAATAAGGAGTAGGAGCATGAACACAGTTTTGTGTTCTAGCTTCCTGTCTTAGTTAGAACCTAGGAAGATTGAAGAAGCCATGCAAGACACCAACTGGATTGATGCAATGCAAGAAGAGCTCAGTCAGTTCAAAAGGTGTAAGGTCTAGGAACTGGTGCCAAAACCTAAGGATCACAACACAATAGGAACTAAGTGGATCTACAGGAACAAACTTGATAAGAATGGAACTATAGTCAAGAACAAGGCTAGACTGGTAGCAAAAGGCTACAGGCAAGAGGAAGGTATTGATTTTGATCAAACCTTTGCTCTAGTGGCAAGGCTGGAGGCAATAAGGCTTTTCTTAGCCTATGCTGCCTATCAAGGGTTCAAAGTATATCAAATGGATGTGAAATCAGCATTTCTGAATGGTGATTTAAAAGAAGAAGTCTATGTAGAACAACCCTCAGGTTTTGTTGACTCTCACTTTCCTGATTATGTATATAGGCTTAGGAAAGCTCTATATGGTTTGAAACAAGCTCCAAGGGCTTGGTATGAAACCTTGTCTGCCTTCCTCATTGAGAATAAATTCTCTAGAGGAAAGATAGACAAAACTCTATTCTATAGGGAATCAAAAGGCAAGATAATATTAGTCCAGATATATGTGGATGACATTATCTTTGGTTCTACTGAAAACAGCCTTTGTAGGAAGTTTGCAAAACTTATGCAAGGGAAGTTTGAGATGAGTAGTATGGGTGAGCTGAAGTTCTTCTTGGGACTTCAAGTTAGACAGACTGAGAGTGGGTTGTCCATATCTCAGTCTAAGTTCACCAAGGAGTTGATTAAGAAGTATGGTTTGGACTCAGCTTCTACAATGAAAACTCCAATGGGAACAAGTATGCCTATATGCAAAGATGAAGCAGGGAAACCTGTTGATGAGTCTTTATATAGATGGATAATTGGCTCCCTACTATATTTGACTTCTAGTAGACCTGACATCATGTATGCAACATGTATCTTGTCTAGGTATCAAGCATACCCTAAGGAATCTATTATACTGTAGTTAAAAGAATTTTGAGATATCTTAAGGGCACACCTAATCTATGCCTTTGGTACCCTAAGAATAGAGATTTTCTATTAACATGTTTCTCAGATGCAGATTTTGCTGGATGCAAAGAAGACAGAAAAAGTACCACAGTAACCTGTCAGTTCCTTGGTGGGAGGCTGGTGTCATGGAGCAGCAAGAAGCAAACCAGTGTAGCTATATCAACAGCTGAATCAGAGTATATAGCTGCAGGTAGCTGCTGTGCACAATTGATGTGGATGAAGCATCAACTAGAAGATTATGACATCCAGGTAAGTAGAATTCCACTATTTTGTGATTCTACAAGTGTTATTTCTATTGCTAAGAATCATGTATCACACAGTAGGACCAAACATATAAAAATAAAGTTTCATTTTATCAGAGAACATGTTGAAAAGTAAAACATTAGTCTAGAGTTTGTAAAAACAGAAAATCAAATAGCTGATATTTTCACAAAACCACTAGATGAAACTAAATTCAATAATTTCAAAATTGAATTAGGTATATTGAACCTAGAATAGGTTAACATGAGTAGCATCAGTAAGCACCAAATTTCTCTTAAAATTTGTCTAAGTATAAAGTTTGTGTCGACACAAGCAAGTTGTGTCGACACACTCAGTATGTTGTGTCGACACATGAAAAGGATGTGTCGACACAGAAACAGTATTTGTGTCGACAGGAGAATAGGTGTCGACACAACCTTGTTGAGACTAAAAGTTTTGAGGATATTTGTGTCGACACAAAAAGTTGGTGTCGACACAACTCTATCAAGACTTAAGTTGTCAGTGTCGACACAGACGCAAGTATGTCGACACAGACTAAAGTGTGTCGACACATAGATGTGTCGACTTAAAATACGTTTTGTCGACTTAGACATTAGTATGTCGACACATAGTCATGTCGACTTAACTTAAGTTCTGTCAAGACCTAGGTCATTTTTGTCGACATAAAAACTTATTTGTCGACTTAAGCCCGACTTTTGATCTGCCATTGACTCAAGTACTATAAAAAGGTGAATCCAAAATCTTGTCGACTACGCTATCAGAATTTTTGACTCTACACCTTCTGTGGACATAGACCTTCTCTTCTCTTCTCTTCTAGTACTTACATCAATGGCGCCACACTAAGAAGACAAGGTTAATGAAGGTTACGAACTTGTTCGCGAAGGTTTCACAACTGCTTCCGACGAAATTCAGTGAGTTATTGCCCTAATTTCTGCAAATAGTCTCGAATTTTTGGTCTCAGAACCGACCAAAATTTGGAAGAAGGAAGTCATGGAGTTCTATTCAACTGCTATAGTGGATTTAGAAGGCAAGAAAATCAAGGCGACTGTTCAAGATACCCGAGTGAAATGCACATTGAAAACTATCAGGAAATCACTACATCTTCCATTGATCAAGGATACAGAAGAAATAACCCCTTCCCAGATTACATAAGCTTTAAGCTAGTGTGGGATGAGTCCCAATATCAAGATTGGATCCTCTATCACCAGAAAAGGGATGAATTCCCAAGGAAAATTTCTATCTGAAGTTGTTGACAAAGTGATTCTCTGCAAGACAGGTGGACATGATCGGATTTCTGCCCACATGTTCAATCTAATGGTGAGAATCATATTTAAGATAAACACTGACTGGGAAGCAGTAGTGTTTGATAAACTACAAGAAGGAATGAAGAAACCTAACCTGAGAAGGATACTCAGCCTATGCTTAACATCAGTAATTCCAGATGTTCTGAAACAAGCAAATGGCTCTAAGATAAATCATATAAGAAAAATGGATGTAAGGATACTGTCAAGGTGGGACAGAGTTCTAACCAAGGAAGTCCATGCTCCTAAGGAGCAAACTAACAAAGGTAAGAAGAAAAATAAGGTGGTTGTACAGGCTGACTCCTCCACTGATTCTGAGGAGGAAGTGGTCTTCAGTTCTGATGAAGACCAGCAACAACAAGATGTTCATGCTCAAGCAAAAGACCATGAGCCCCAAGAGCAACAAATTGACTCTACCCTAGGGGGAGAAAACATAGAAAAAGAAACTGAGTTGCCTGCCTAAGGGGGAGGTATTGATGTTGCTGTCCTGGATAGTGACTTAGCTGTAGACACAATAATGGATGTTGTATCTGAAATCAACACAGCAGCTGAAGTAACTGACAAGGATGATGCTCAAAATGAGCCAGTAAGTATCTTCTCCATATACTAGTGATGTATTATAGTATTCTCCTCAAAATTTATTCAAAGGGACACTTTTGTTTACACAATAAAAGAGGTCTTTCAAGTGGTATTAGTCTTTTAAGTAGTTTTAAAAAAAACCTAATCTTATTCCTTCTGAACAGATAAAGCAGGAATTTACAATGGAAGAATTGTTTCCTGATCCTCTTACTGATAGGACTGAGGGGGAGGAAATTGAAAAAGAAAAGGAAATTCCAAGGACTGAGGGGGAGTTATCCAAGGATACCCTAGCTGAAAAGGACACTGTTGATATTAAAAGTACATTTGAATCTTCTGAAGATGAAGAAGCCACATTGGCTAAGAAAAGAAAGTTGTCTGTGTTTAAGAAGAAGAGTTCTGGATATAAGAAAGCTTTATAATTGGGAACTGCACCATCTACATAAAGCATGGACTTCAGTTCTTTACTGGTCCAGATGCAAATAAAATTAGATAATCAAAGGCAGACTATAGAAAAATATGTGGATGAAACTCATAAGGAGTTACAGTTTTAGTTGGACAAGGACATCAAATCCATTAGATTTGAAGTGAATCAACATAAGAAGGAAATGACAGATTGCTTCCATAAAGGAGGTAATGCTATGGTGTTCCTGGCCAAGCAACAACAAGATATCCAAGCTAAAGTGGATGAAATTGAAGTGAGCAGGGATATGTACTAGAGAATAAGATAAGGATGAATGACAATCTCAAGGATTCACATCATGAAATATTGACAAAGCTCTCTGATTCTAGCACTACTCTGAAGGCTGAAATTTCCAAGCAAATCCAGAAAGATATATCTGCTATCAAAACCACATTTAAAGAATCTCAGGAGAAAATTAAAACTTTCCTGAGAAAATTCAGAGCTTATTTTAAAGAAGGAACTGAATATATAGCTGATCAAGTCAGATTCCAGAAAGAAGATATAAGAGATCATGTTGCAAGAGAAGTCATAAAAGGGGAGAGATTACTAGTCAAAGCTAGCTCTGACCATGCTAAATGGACTACCAATAGCATCAGAGCTACTCTTGGATATCCTCCTCTTTGTGATGATGCTAATGTAGCTGAGTCTAGGATACAACCTGAATATTTTGAAGGAGATCAACTTGAAGTTTCTCAGGTGATCTACCCCCCAGTTGATTTTGAGATGGTTCAAGAAGAAGTGCTGAAAGTTCATAGTCCTCCACCAGAAGTACAAAATGTAATTCTTGAAAAGTTTGAAATGTCAGAAGCTGCATTAGAAGCTCAGAAGGAAGCTCAACTTTCCAAGAAGAGATTCAGAGAGCAGGCGTAGCTAAAGCCAAATTTTGAGCAGTGGAGCCCAACTTCTATAAATATCATACTTACTGTCTGGAAAGCTGTTAAGGATAAAACCCATGACAACAAGCAATTCTACAGCATAGAAGAAGTGCTAAGGGTGGGAAGCTACCTGCTAATGCTCAAGAGCCAAGCAAGTACTTCCCCAAACCTTTCCACTATTTTGAAAGACAAAAGATCAAGGCTGAAGCATTAAAGAAGAAAGCTCTCAAAGGGAAAAAGCCAGCTGAAGATGCTGAACCTTCTGTGCAGGCTAAAATCATGTCTAGCAAAGGAATAGTTATTAAGGAACCTAGTCAGTAATAAGATTGCTAGGTTTTTGTAATAGAACAATGTATTATTTTTTCCTTTTGTTCTATAAGAAATTCTTGAAACCATAATTTTACTGATTAATGAAATCTATTTCAGTATTAAGTGTTTATTGTTTACAATGATTATGTAATAACCTGCTCTGAAATGTTTTTACTTCTATTACAATTTTGTTTTATCTTAAGAGATGTATATCTTTGACTAAGGGTTATGACTTCTCAAAATAGGGGGAGATTGTTGGGTACATTGGAAAATGTGTACTATATTTGGAGAAGCCACAACTTAGTCAATGATATGCATCAATGTGTATGTTGGAACACCCTATTACTAATTTGGGTAAGGATCACTATGTTTGTCTTAGGAATCCAGTTTGACCTAGATGTATAGTTAAAAAGGTCAACATTAGAATGAGTCTAGGGCTTAGAATTTAGGTTTGAAGCTGCCCCCAAGACCATTCAAGGAATCAGACTTAAAGCTGGGGCAAAGACAATTATCGTCGAGCTTAGGTCGACGAAACGTCGAACTCCGTTCGACGCTCTCTGAGCTCAACTTTGCTAAATCGTCGAGCTCTGGTCGACGATCTTCTAGCTCAGATCGACGATCTGTCTTCAGCTTATTTCTTCAGGTCGCTGAGCTCTGGTCGACTATCTTCGAGCTCAGGTCGACGTTTTCTGTCTAATCTTCATTTTAATCTCTGAGCTCAGATCGACAATCGTAGAGCTCAGATCGACGTTTTTCCTGAGAGATCGATGATTTTAAGGATTCAAATTCAGTCAGACTTTGGAATGTTTTTCAAATTATTTCAGCATTTATTTCAAGAGATCTGCCAGCCGTTTTCCTTTATTCTGGAGCAAGTTTCAAGGAATTCTTTTTGAGAATGTTTATTGGACTTTCCTCTAGAAGACAAGACTTTTTTGGAGGACATTTAATGTCTATTAAACGGCTATCTCGGATGAAGGATCTTCAGAGAATAAATGATCCTTTTTGGTCTGATAGATATACATAACCAGATAACAACAAGAAATTAGAAGTACAGATTCACAACATAGAGAGATCAATTCTGAAGAATCAGTTGAACATTTTGTCATACTGAAAAAGTGATCTTAGCTTCATCTCAAGGACTCCAGACAACTCATCTTTCAGTATCTGCTGAAACCATCTTCTGTTGGAGATCTGAAGCTTCTGAAGACCTATCACCCTGAAGCAAAGCTTCCACTCCTGAACTAGTCAACATCTCAGGGGGAGCTTTGACAACACAAATCCACTTATGCTTCTCTCTTTGATTGAGACAGAGAAGACAACTTCACTCTTTTTCTTTTCCCTTTCCCTCTGTAAAAGGGTTTTCAAAACTCCCTTCAAAAGTTTTGAATCTGGTTCTGAGAGCCTTGTCAAAACTCAGTGGTGGCAAGACACCTTATCAAAAAATCTAGTTTAGTTTTTGAGCACCTTATCAAAAGCTCATTGGTGCCAGGACACCTGATCAACCCTTCCTGCAGTGGATTCCTACCAAGGGTGGTAGAAGAGTGGATGTACCCAGGTTTTTGGGGAACCACTATAGCTCCTTGTGTTTTCTGGTTTGCTTGTGTGTTTTCTTTGTTGTGTGCTGTGCTCTTCTTTTTACTATCTTGTTAATTCTATAGCAGGCACCTTACACCTATATATAAGTTAAATCTTAAAAGTTTTGCTAGTTTAAAATTGTGAATTTACTTTAAATAAACTCTATTCACCCCCCCTCTAGAGTTGAGATAGATCTTGTTCTCACTTTCAATTGGTATCAGAGGGAGGTTGGTTGTTCATACAGGCTAACACCTGAACCAAAAGATCCTTGATAAGATCAATCTTTTAAGAGGGTTATTTTCATTATATTTAATTTTATATAAAGACATGGCACAGAACAAAGATTATGCAAGCACCAGGCCTCCAGTGTGCAATCTATCCAAGTTTGCACTTTGGAAAGCAAGGATTAGACTTTACATGAACTCTATTGATGAAGACATATTTAATTCTGTTTTGACAGTGTGCCCAAGTCCACCAGCAAGCTCAAGTACAAATGTTGTACCACCTCCTTCGGGAACAGATGCTGAAATAAAGAAGTGGAAGACTGCAGATGCCAAGGCCATGAACATCTTAGCTCAGACAATGTCTGATGAGATATTTCAGAAGGTAGCTGAATACAACTCAGCCAAAGGAATTTGGGACAAGCTCTCTGAAATTGTCTCAGGATCTGCTGATGAAAGGAAAGACAGGAGATCCCATCTTATAAGCCAATATGAGAATTTCAAAAAGGGAGAAGCTGAGTCAGTGGCTGACATGTATAATAGACTAAGTCTGATTGTCAATGAGTTAAAGACTCTGGATAAAGAAGTCTCATTGACTGAGCTGAATGACAAAATCCTAATGTGCTTCCCCAGCACATGGGATTCAAGAATTTGGCCAATCAAAGATGCCAGAAGTCTAAATGAGATTACCACTGAAGCTCTCCTGGGCAAGCTCAAATCTTATGAGCTGCTCATTAAAAATAGAGAAGAAGAACAAAAGGCTACTTCTCCAGTCACAAGGAAAGAGAAGACCATAGCCTTCAAAGCTACAAAAGAGGAGCCTGAAGATAAAGCTACAGGAAATGATGAGCTCCTAAGTCTACTGGCCAAAAGATTCTACAAGATGGCCAGAAAAGATTTCAGAAAAAGATCATACAAGGGACATGATAAGCCAAGGTATGATAAATCAAATAACAATAAAGAAATTACATGTTTTGGTTGCAGGAAACCAGGCCATATTGTGCCTGACTATGCAGAAAACAAGAACAAGGACAAGAAAGATAGAAGAGAAAGAAGAAAGGAGAAAGTCTTCAGAAAGAACAGCTCAGACAAACCCTCCTCCAGCAAGAACAAACATACAAGGAAGGGATTTGTTGCTGAGATATGGAGTGAAACTGAAGAGGACTCTGAAGCCTCATCCAGCTCCAGTGATGATGAGGATGATGCTGATGATAAGGAATTTTGCATGATGGCTATCAATTCCTCTCAAACAGATTCAGAAGCAGAAGAGTCAGAATCAGATTCAGAAGCTCAACTAGAAGAAGATCAGGTAATCAATTCATTTGATTTCAGTTCTGAGGACTTTAAACATGAGTTTAAAGTACTATGCCTAGATCTGTTGGAGTCTGAGAAGGAAATCACTTCCCTCAGAAAACAACTATCTGAGTATAGCACTTTAAAATCAGAGAACCTCAAACTCTCTGAAGAGTTAGAATGCTATAGAGAGGAGATAGCTTCATTGAAGAGTGAACTATCCAAGGCCAGGCAATTTGAAGAATCCCTCAATGGGAGAAGTATCAAATTAATGGACATAATAAGCATAGTGAACTCAAGATTAAACAGTACACTGGGCTTGGGTGCTTCATCTAGCCAACCCATAGTATTAACAACCCCAATCAAATTTATTTCTGATAAAGGGAAGGGTGTTGTAGAGGTAGCTAGGATGAATTCAGATCTACCTAAGAAAAGCAAAGTTCAACAGAAAACGTTGAGCAGAGGTCGACGATCGTCGAACAGAGATCGACGATCTCAGGCTGAAACGTCGAACTCAGCTCAACGATTCCTGAACTCTGAACTCCCTCACAGTCGATCTTCGAACGGAGCTCGACGATTTTACCCAAGATCGTCGAACCCAGATCGACAATCATCGAACGGAGTTCAGAGCTTTGAACCTTCTTTCAGAGGCAAATCTCAATTCAATCCTAGAAGTGCTTCATCCCAATGCTTTAATACTTATACTGAATGGATAATACCTCCTAGGAGATACCATCCTGAAGGTTATAAGAATCAACCTGTGATGTCTTTTATTTTTGAATTTAAGGGATATCAACCTAGGCCCAAGGTAAACTGGGTCAAAAACATATAAGCTGTTTATGTGCAGGTGAAGACCTATCCAACATCAAACCAGCTATGGTATCTAGATAGTGGGTGCTCAAAGCACATGACAGGGAATAAGGAAAATTTCACATCCTTTAAAGCCAAGCTTGGACCCAAAGTAATTTTTGGTGATTCAACTTTGGAACTACAAAAGGATATGGTGCAGTCCAAATTGGGACAATCACCTTCAAGAAAGTAGCCTATGTTGAAGGACTCAAGCACAACCTGATAAGCATTAGTCAGCTGTGTGATGAAGGATATCAAGTGACTTTCAACAAAGAAATATGCAAGATCAAGTCAGAAGATAACACAACTGTGTTGACAGGTAACAGGAAAGGTAATATTTACTTAGTAGACTTTCATTCATCTAAGGTAGATATTTGCCTGTTTAATTCCATATCTAGACCTAATATTCTATGGCATAAGAGACTAGGACATGTTAACCTTAGAACCATTGCTAGGCTATCCAAGGACAACCTTGTCAGAGGACTGCCTTCTGGCCCCTACAAGAAGGAAGGACTCTGCAAGGCTTGTTAATTAGGCAAGCAAACTAAAAATAGCTTTAAATCAATTAACAAGAGTGATTCACCTAGGATTTTGTATCTGTTATACATGGATCTCTTTGGACCCATTACAGTACAAAGCTTAGGAGGGAAATCCTATACTTTAGTGATTGTAGATGACTTCTCAAGATTCATATGGGTATTCTTTCTGAGGAAGAAGTCTGATAACTTTAAGTGTTTGACAGAGTTTCTCAAATGCATTCAGATTGAGTTCAACACTCGCATTGCCCTGATCAGAAGTGATTATGGGACAGAGTTTGATTCTCTTCTCATGCAAGAGTTCTGTCAAAGTGAAGGGATCAGGCATACTTTCTCAGCTCCTAGAACTCCTCAACAAAATGGGGTAGCTGAAAGGAAAAATAGAACCCTTATTGAATCTGTAACTACATTATTGACAGATGCTCACCTACCTCTATCCTTTTGGGCTGAGGCAGTGAACACCTCCAATTATGTGTTGAATAGAAGTCTAATACATAAACTGAAGGGTAAGACTCCCTATGAATTGCTCAAAGGGAAGAAACCTAAAGTAGACTATTTTAAAGTTTTTGGTTGCACTTGTTACATTCATAATAATGACAAGAAATATTTAGCAAAATTTCAAGCAAAAGATAATGAAGGAGTGTTTCTGGGATACTCCATGATCAGTAAAGCTTATAGGGTTTATAATAAAACTACTCTAAAAATAGAAGAATCTGTCCACATTTTGGTGGAGACGACGAACCACAGCTTGCTGAAGACCCTCCCTCGTCTCCAACAAAGGACTCGCGTCGCCATGGTGCCCACTCGGGGCGACGTTATAATCTCCGCCCTCGGCTCAAGCCCGTTTAATCTTTTATTTATGTCATTTTATTTAGCGTATTTGTTGTGCCACTTGTTTAGGCATTTTATTTGTCTCTTTAAGTTTAACAAAAACATTATTAGCTTTATTTTTCATTATGGGCTGCTAATAGCCGTATGATGGTTGTAAGCCTATATATAGGCATAGGATGTTTTCCTTTTGAGGCATTGAAGAAGAAAATTGAAACCCTAACTTATCCCTCTCCTTCTCATCCTCTTAGCCGCCCCCCTCTCTCTCTCTCTTCCCCCTCACAACTTCGGCCGCCCCCCTCTCTCCACTCTCAAAGCCGCCCCCCTTCCTCTTCCCTTCCTCCCTCTTCCATCTACTTCCTCCACGCCATCTTCTCCTCCCAAAACCGCCTTGCCCGACCACCTCATCCCCTACCATTCGGCCACCAACCCCCAAGGCCGACCACCACCTCTCTTCCCTCTTGGCCGACTACCACCCTGTTGGTGGAGGAGGAGTATTTCAACCTCCGAGGAACTTGGAGACGGCGTGACGCGGCGACGACGGAATCTCTTACTCCATTCGGTGCAACTCCGGCGGAATCGCGGGCGAGTGATCTTTGGGTAAAATAGTTGGAATCATCCATTCCGACTTGGGTAACGAATCTCTCCACTTCGGTGTGTTTCCCTCTTGATTTTTCTAGCGGCTGGAGTAATTTTTGCGTTGCTTGCGAATCGTTGATTTTCGTGGGTTTTGCTTTTAAGTGTTGCAACATCACTCCGCTTTATTTCCGAAAAGGGTTTGGCGAACCCCGCTCTTTTTGTTGGGGGAGATCTACCGTTTCTCGATCGTGTTTTCGGGTAGATCTTCTTTGGTACAACATCGCTCGTCCGGACCGGGTGGGTCCCTTTTGCTTGAAAGGATATCGGCCTTTAGCCGCTTGTCCGATCTTTCCGACGGTGTGGCTACCGTGTTGGTTTACTTGTTTAGTTTGCATAGTAGTGCGCTGCGTTTGAGCTTTGTGTGGCTAGCGTTGTGGGTGTTAGGCGTCTCGTGCGATAGAACGATAAGGTTATCTCGTGGCGGATAGTGGCCTGCATCAATTTGGTATCAGAGGCGGATTGTGTCAATTTCTTAATTGACACCCTCCCCTTTCTTGCCTTCCATTTTTTTTTCTCCCACGTTAGGGTGCGTTTTGTGTCAAAAAAAAATCAAAAAAATTTTTTTCCTTGGTCTGCCAATAGCGTCCTAGATTTCTTAATTTTCTGCAAAAAAATCAAAAAAAATTATTTTAATAATCCTCTAATTTTTTCCTGTAGGAATATCAAAAAAAACAAATCTTTTTCTAAAGTCTCCTATCGGGATTAAATCATAGTTCGTTTGTCTAAATCGGCTGACAACTTGTTGCATGCGTACAAGGCTAGGAACGGAGTATTTCCCATCGTCTTCCACCATGGCCGACGAAACGGGTAACGTCCGTGGCCTCAATGAGATTGAGGAACTTCAGCAAGACTTTACGGAGCAAATGACAGCCATTAGAGAGGCCCTTCATGCCCTAGGTGTCCAGCAAGGGGGACCCCGTCATCCCCCCGCTCACCAACGAGCGGATGGAGATCACCAAGCCAACCCCAATCACCCGCAGGAATACGCTCCTCGAGCCCCCTACGAGTTTGACCTTACTCGGGCCGTCCGAGTCAAGCCACCCTCCTATGATGGGTTGGGAGATCCTCAAGTCTTCCAAGATTGGGTCTTGGAAATTGAGTGTTACTTCGAATGGTACGCGCTCAACGATGCGGACAAGGTGCGTGTGGCGAGGATGAAATTGTTAGGGCGAGCCAAGATATTTTGGCTGAATGAAGAGAGGCGCTTGCGAGTTGAGAACGGTGCTAGGCCCATCGGTTGGGAAGATATGAAGGCTAGGTTGACCGAGCAATACGTTCCCACGTACCATCGAACACAGATGTTCGATGAGTTGGCTATCCTTAAGCAAGGGGCGAGGTCGGTTTCCGAGTACATGAGCTTGCTCAAGGATATGATGGTCCGTTGTGATGTGAAGGAAATGCCCGAGGTCACCCTATCTAGGTTCCGTAAGGGCCTCAACCCCGATATTCAAGGGAAGCTATTGCGATATGGCCACACGGACTTACACGTGACATTCAACGCTGCGTTAGATATCGAAAAGCACAATGCGCTTAAAGGAAAGTCACGTCCCTTCCAAAAGGGCAAGTCCATCTTAGGACCGCCGCCGGCAACCAGCTATAAGGATAAAGGAAAGTATCGGTCCTCCGATTCTTCCTCCATTGTGGTGACGGCTAAAAACTATAGGAGTCCGACTGCAGAAAGAGTGCCGATAGGAAGAGTCAGCAGGACGAACGTCACCTGTTTTGCTTGCGGGGTTCAAGGGCACTATGCTAGTGATTGTCCTACAAAACCCAAGCCCCTAGCCCTGTTAGATGCCGCGGGCGGGTCTGACGACCTTACTTACGAAGCAGGTGATTTTAGTGAGTCGGACGGCGTGCCGAGTGACATGGACGATGAATCTCACATGATGGTGATGCGATGTATTTTGGCCACCCCACGGCCGTTAGACGAATGGAATAGGACAAATATCTTCACGTTAAATTTCAAGAGCGGTGAAAAATGGTGTAGGCTGATCATAGATAGCGGTAGTTGCATGAATGTCGTTTCTGAAGCCGCCGTGAAACGCATGTCCCTAGTTGCTGAACCACACCCTCACCCGTATAAGGTAGCGTGGGTGAACAAGTCATCCCTCCCCGTAGCGAAGCGTTGCCTAGTTCCCCTCACCATCAAGGCCTACACCGAGTCAGTTTGGTGTGATGTCATCCCCATGGATGCGTGTCACGTCTTACTCGGACGCCCTTGGTTGTTTGACCATGACGTCACCCACTATGGTCGGGCTAACACTTATGAATTCAAGTTTAATGGCCGCGTCATCGTCTTGAAGCCCTCTCCTCCGAAGGACCCTTCGACCCCGTCCAAGGACACCATCATCCCCGTTGAGAAGAGAGCGTTGGGTCTTATTGGTAGGAAGGAACTGGCCCGGGCTACCTTCATGGACGGAGTCCTTTACGCTTTAGTTTGCCTCCAAGTCAAGGACGATGCGACGATATATGAAAGTTTACCCTCGGCATTGAAGTCGCTCCTAGAAGAATTTGTGGATGTGTATCCGGACGAGCTACCGTCTGAGTTACCTCCCATGCGGGACATCCAACAAGCCATCGACTTCATTCCCGGCTCCTCCCTACCCAACCTTCCCCATTACCGCCTCAATCCGTCCGCGCATTTAGAACTACAAACCCAGATCTCGGAATTATTGCGAAAGGGATTTATCCGCCATAGCATGAGTCCTTGCGCCGTACCCGCCTTACTGGCCCCCAAGAAGGACGGCACGTGGAGGATGTGTGTGGATAGCCGGGCCATAAACAAAATCTCTGTCAAGTACCGATTCCCCATTCCCCGTCTCGACGATTTATTAGATATGTTGGCCGGCGCCACGATCTTCTCCAAGTTGGACCTTAGGAGTGGTTACCACCAAATCCGAATTAGAGAAGGAGATGAGTGGAAGACCGCCTTTAAATCTAAGGAGGGCCTTTATGAGTGGTTAGTGATGCCGTTTGGGCTATCCAACGCGCCCAGCACGTTTTCTAGGATGATGACCCATGTTTTCCAACCTTACATGGGGAAGTTCATTGTGGTGTACTTCGACGACATCCTGATCTTTAGCACCACCGCGAGTGATCATGCGACGCATTTGAGAATCATCCTAACCACGTTAAGGTCGGAAAAATTATTCGTGAACATTAAAAAATGTACCTTCCACGTGACTTCCGTCGAGTTCCTCGGTTATATCGTTAGTTCAGAGGGAATCCATGTAGACCCTAAGAAGGTGCAAGCCATAAAGGATTGGCCCGAGCCCGCCAACATTCGGGACATGCGGAGTTTCCACGGACTCGCCACCTTCTACCGACGGTTTATTAAGGATTTTAGTAGCATAATGGCCCCTGTAACCGAGTGCATGAAGAAGGGTGAGTTTTCTTGGACTAAGTCGGCCGCCAAGGCTTTTCAATTAATTAAGGCGCGCATGTCCGAGGCCCCCCTCTTGCGTCTCCCGGATTTCTCCAAGGTTTTTGAATTATCTTGTGACGCCTCGGGAGTGGGGATCGGGGGCGTATTGAGCCAAGAAGGTCACCCGGTGGGATACTTCAGTGAGAAACTGGCCGGCCCGAAATTGAACTATTCTAACTATGATCGGGAATTCTATGCGGTCATCCGATGCCTCCAACATTGGCGGCACTACTTGCTTCCTAAGGAGTTCGTCATCCTATCCGATCACGAGGCGCTCCGCTTTATCAATTCGCAGTCAAAGGTGAGTCCGCGACATGCTAAATGGGTCTCCTATCTTCAGGAGTACACGTTCATCATTAAGCATCTAAAAGGTACCCTCAATCGCGTAGCGGACGCTCTTAGTCGTGTCACGTTATTACTATCCACATTAGAAGTTAAGGTGGTGGGCTTTGACAGGATTAAGGACGAATATGCCCACTGTCCCGATTTCAAGGACATATACTTCACCACTCAGGATAACCTGCCCACAACCATTTCCGCGTTTTACATTCGTGACGGGTATCTTTTCAACCACTCAAAGCTATGTATTCCCCGCTCATCCCTACGTCACTTCATTGTGTGGGAACTGCATAGTGGCGGGTTGGGAGGCCATTTTGGCCGTGACAAGACTATCGCGTTAGTGGAGGACAAATTTTATTGGCCCGGCCTTAAGACCATGGTTAGTAAGATCGTAGGGAGTTGTCGGGCGTGCCAGTTGGCAAAGGGGAACAAGACGAACGCGGGGCTTTATACCCCTCTCCCGATCCCTTCGACGCCTTGGGAAGACGTTAGCATGGACTTCGTTCTAGGCCTTCCGATCACATTTAGGCGTCACGATTCGATTTTAGTTGTCGTTGACCGTTTCTCCAAGATGGCTTATTTTATCGCTTGCAATAAAACTAACGACGCATCCCATGTCGCGCAACTTTATTTTAAGGAGGTAGTGGGTCACCGCGGCGTACCAAAATCGATAGTTACTGATAGGGATGTCAAGTTCACGAGCTATTTTTGGAAAACTTTGTGGAGGATAATGGGCACTAAGCTCCTATTTTCTTCGGCCTACCATCCGCAAACGGATGGGCAAACGGAGGTTGTAAATAGAAGTTTGGGTAGTCTGCTACGCTGCCTTGTGGGAGACCACAAGGGTACATGGGATCTTATCCTTCCGCATGCTCAATTGGCTTATAATAATTCCAAAAATAGGTCCACGGGTCTGTCCCCGAATGAAATTGTGCATGGCTATAAGGCCCCGGTGCCACTTGACTTGATTCCGCTACCCCCATCTTTTAAATCAAGCCAATTCGCACAAGATTTTGCCTCTCACATCCATGACCTGCATAAACACATTAATGAGACGCTTACCGCTCACTATGCGTCCTATCAAGTTCATGCCAACACACATAAACGAGCGTCTCCCCTGAAAGTCGGCGATTTAGTCATGGTCCGTCTCATCCCTGAACGGCTGCCTACGGGCACCTTAAAAAAGTTAGCGGACCGGCGAGCGGGTCCTTTTCGGATCTTAAAGCAGTTAGGCGAAAATGCATTTCTTTTAGAATTACCCACTGAGTGGGGTATTTCCCCTATTTTTAATGTTTCGGACTTAACGCCATATATTGCTCCGCCGCTAGAATTATCGTCCTCTCCGTTTACGTCTACCACAGATTCTCTTGGGCGTAAGACTGAGTGGGGTACGGGATCACTCGTTCCGTCGGTCTCCAACGGAGGTACGCCGTATGTTGATGAATTAGATTTTCCCCCGTTACTGCCTAATGCTTTTCCCAGGTTTGCCAGGACAGCTTTCTTGCCCGACAGGATTCTACAGGATGATGTACTTCCCACTCCGGATGGCGACGTGCGGCGTTTCTTGGTTCGTTGGCGTGGCCGCCCCTCCTCGGATGACTCTTGGCTTCCGGAATCCGAGGTCGGGCTCTTGGACGGTGCTCTTCTACGACGATATCTGCAGGACAACTCATCGGTGATGAGTCCTTTTAAGGGGGGGAGCATTGGTGGAGACGACGAACCACAGCTTGCTGAAGACCCTCCCTCGTCTCCAACAAAGGACTCGCGTCGCCATGGTGCCCACTCGGGGCGACGTTATAATCTCCGCCCTCGGCTCAAGCCCGTTTAATCTTTTATTTATGTCATTTTATTTAGCGTATTTGTTGTGCCACTTGTTTAGGCATTTTATTTGTCTCTTTAAGTTTAACAAAAACATTATTAGCTTTATTTTTCATTATGGGCTGCTAATAGCCGTATGATGGTTGTAAGCCTATATATAGGCATAGGATGTTTTCCTTTTGAGGCATTGAAGAAGAAAATTGAAACCCTAACTTATCCCTCTCCTTCTCATCCTCTTAGCCGCCCCCCTCTCTCTCTCTCTTCCCCCTCACAACTTCGGCCGCCCCCCTCTCTCCACTCTCAAAGCCGCCCCCCTTCCTCTTCCCTTCCTCCCTCTTCCATCTACTTCCTCCACGCCATCTTCTCCTCCCAAAACCGCCTTGCCCGACCACCTCATCCCCTACCATTCGGCCACCAACCCCCAAGGCCGACCACCACCTCTCTTCCCTCTTGGCCGACTACCACCCTGTTGGTGGAGGAGGAGTATTTCAACCTCCGAGGAACTTGGAGACGGCGTGACGCGGCGACGGCGGAATCTCTTACTCCATTCGGTGCAACTCCGGCGGAATCGCGGGCGAGTGATCTTTGGGTAAAATAGTTGGAATCATCCATTCCGACTTGGGTAACGAATCTCTCCACTTCGGTGTGTTTCCCTCTTGATTTTTCTAGCGGCTGGAGTAATTTTTGCGTTGCTTGCGAATCGTTGATTTTCGTGGGTTTTTCTTTTAAGTGTTGCAACATCACTCCGCTTTATTTCCGAAAAGGGTTTGGCGAACCCCGCTCTTTTTGTTGGGGGAGATCTACCGTTTCTCGATCATGTTTTCGGGTAGATCTTCTTTGGTACAACATCGCTCGTCCGGACCAGGTGGGTCCCTTTTGCTTGAAAGGATATCGGCCTTTAGCCGCTTGTCCGATCTTTCCGACGGTGTGGCTACCGTGTTGGTTTACTTGTTTAGTTTGCATAGTAGTGCGCTGCGTTTGAGCTTTGTGTGGCTAGCGTTGTGGGTGTTAGGCGTCTCGTGCGATAGAACGATAAGGTTATCTCGTGGCGGATAGTGGCCTGCATCACATTTCCTTTGATGAAACTAAAATGTCTTTCAAGGAGAAGAATACTTCTATCATAGAACATTTGCAGGTGCATTCTCTAGCTGAAGAATTGGACAGATTACAAGTCACTCAAAAGGATGAAAGTAGTGATGATGAAGAAGCTGCTCCACATCTGGAAGAAAATCTTCTTGAAGAGCCAGTTGTTGTCCCACAAGAGGAAACAACAACACAGGTTGGTGAACAATCAACACCCCCTGTTGATCTAGTAACACCAAGAGATCATCCAATCTCCCAAGTGATTGGAGACATCTCAGCTGGTGTGCAAACCAGAAATCAGGTCAATCAAAACCTGATGCACACTTGCTTTCTCTCTCAAATTGAACCTCAAACCTTTCAAGATGCAGAGCAAGATCCACACTAGATCATTGCAATACAAGAGGAGTTGCATCAATTTGAAAGAAACAAAGTTTGGGAACTAGTGCCTAAGCCAAAGGATCATTCAATTGTTGGAACAAAATGGGTGTTCAGAAATAAGCTAGATGATCAAGGAATTATTGTAAGGAACAAGGCAAGGCTAGTTGCTCAAGGATATTCTCAAGAAGAGGGGATAGACTATGACCAGACCTTTGCACCTGTTCCAATGTTAGAGGTCATAAGAATCTTCCTGGCTTATGCTGCTCATAAGGGATTCAGAGTTTATCAAATGGATGTGAAGAGTGCTTTTCTCAATGGGGAGATAAAAGAAGAAGTCTATGTCAGACAACCTCCAGGTTTTATCTCTCTAACTCATCCAGATTATGTTTTTAAACTACACAAAGAATTATATGGTCTCAAGCAAGCTCCTAGAGCATGGTATGAGACTCTAGCATGCTTTCTGCTGAAGAATGATTTTGTTAGAGGGAGAGTAGACCAAATTCTTTTTATTAGAACCCATAAGTCACATACCCTACTAGTACAAATTTATGTAGATGATATTATATTTGGGTCTATTGATTCAAATTTGTGCAAAAAGTTTTCCAAGCTTATGCACTCTAAATTTGAAATGAGTAGCATGGGTGAGCTATCCTTCTTCTTAGGATTGCAAGTCAAACAACATGCTGAAGGCATGTTTATTTCTCAAACCAAGTATGCAAAAGAATTGGTTAAGAAATTTGGGATGTCTGATGCATCATGTATGAAAACACCCATGCCTACCAATGCTGTATTGGATGCTGATGAACATGGGAAACCAGTTGATCAGACAACATATAGAGCAATGATTGGCTCTCTATTATACCTTACAGCCAGTAGGCCTGACATAATGTTTGCTACATGTATATGTGCTAGATTCCAAGTCAGCCCTAGAGAGTCACACTTAACTTTAGTAAAGAGGATTCTTAGGTATGTTAAAAGCTGTCCAAATCTAGGACTCTGGTATCCAAAAGATTCAGCATTTGACTTAACTGGATTTTCAGATGCTGATTATGCTGGATGCAGAATAGACAGGAAAAGCACCAGTGGAACTTGTCAGTTTCTTGGTGATAGACTTGTCTCATGGTATTGTAAGAAACAAACATCTGTGTTAACCTCAACTGCTGAAGCTGAATACATGGCTACAGGCAGTTGTTGTTCACAAATATTGTGGATACAAAACCAACTCCTAGACTATGGTTACAACTAGAGAAGTCTAAAATATTTTGTGATAACACCAGTGCTATTTCCATTGCACAAAATCCAGTCCTCCATAGTAGGACAAAACACATAGAAATTAGGCATCATTTTCTAAGTGATAATGTTGAGAAAAACAAAATTGAACTTGAATACATCCCAACTGATTTGCAAAGGGGAGATATTTTCACCAAGCCTTTGGATGAAAAGAAGCATAACTTCTTCCTCAATCAGTTAGGCATGTTAGATGGAGGAAGCCTAAAATAAGTTACAAGATTTTCAAAAGCTAAAAACAGACCAAGATTAGGCTAAAAACTATTTTTTTGTGTCTGTAGGATAGTTTTCTGACTCTGAACTACGCTCAATGTTTTACCCAGAAAGCGTCAAATGGAGCTCGACGTTTTCCCAGAAAGCGTCGAACGGAGATCGACGTTTTCCCAAAAATGTCGACCTGAGTTCAGAGCGTGTCAGATAGTTGTACACTATCTCTTTCAGGCCTTCGATCCTCGACCTGAGCTCGACGTCCTCCCTTGATCATCGAACTGAGATCTACGATATTGAAGCCCTTTCAGCTTCCATCAGGAGTCCTGATCGTCGAACGGAGATCGACGATCCTTCCTTTTTCGCGTCGAACCCTAATATAAAATCATTTTTCGACCGCCGCTCGTCGTTTACGCTTTCATACTCTCTGCAACTCTTTCCCTCCAAACCTTCTACACTTGGTCGTGTTTGTTTCATCTTTGCAGGTACAGATGGCTGTGTCAAGTGCTGCTATTTCAAAGATGAAATTTGATACAGGTTTCGACATTGATATGAATTCTTTCGATGGAAGTGATCAGAGATTCAAGGATATTCTAAACCTTTTTCGAGAACAGCAACTGTTTCAGATCATGTCCACCAGAATGAAGATTGCAGCAGAAGAGATAAAGGAATGGTGTTTTACCGTCATGAATGAGAATGAGAATTCTGTAATCGGCTCAATCAAAGGGACTTAGGTACCCTTGTCCGCAGCCCTTCTAACAGAGGTTTTCCTCCTTAGTACTGGAGATGACTCCATAGATTTGTCTGGAGAAGAGTATGATTCTATGCTGGATAGAATGGGTCACACTGCTGTGAACCCTAACAAACTGCTGAAAAAGAACCTTTCCATTGAATTCCAATTTCTGGCTGATGTGGGTGGAAAAGTGCTTCTGGTAAAGCACTCAGCCCATGATACAATATCAAGATACCAATTCTGTTTAATGGGAGCTTTGGTTGACAAGAAACATTTAGATTGGGGATCCATCTTTTTCAATCTGATCAAGAAGAAGCTGAACAAAAGCTATGTAAGCTATGAGAGGATATTAGGGGTTTACCTGCACTCCAGGTGCCCTGAACTACTGACCTCTAGTGGGATGTACATCAATGCATCCAAGAGGCTTACCTGTTCCCTCTTCAGCAGATGGGACAGGCAGATCATCAACCCCAGCAGGGCTACTGCAGCACCACTTGCTTCAGGCACCAGGACTATATCAGTCACTCCTCCTCAGGTATCTGCCCCAATAGAAGAATTGCCTGTTTCTTCTTCTCCTCCTCCAGCTGTTTCTATCCCAGTCACCACCTCAACTTCTTCACCAATCTCAACCTCTATCATCTCACCCCCCATTACAATCTCTTCACCACTTTCAGAACAATTCCACCCTTTGTTCTCTTATCCATCTTTCACCACTCCTTCATTTTCTCTTATAGATGACTCCTTCATGGATGATTCTCCTCCCTCTCCTCCTGAGCTTCCCTCTACATCCTCTTATCAACAACTTCTTCAAGACATACTTTCTCAACCATCCTTCACCCCATCCTTTACCTCTTCCATCTCATCCATCTCCACCTCAGTAACATCTATCTCCACTATTCCTTCTTCAGAGCCATCCATCCCTACACCTACTATCTCCACACTCTCCATTACATCAGCTCCAGCCACCCTCATTCTAGTCTCTTCATCTCCTACCTCTGCTCAAGCCAATCTTGAGCATGTAGATCTTTCAGCCCTGGCAGACAAGCTCTATGTGTTGCTAGCCCCCAGGCTAACCTCACTACTGGAGACCTCCATGGCTCCACTCCTGAAACATGTTCAGGAGCTATCTACTAAGTTTTCTTCCTTCCTCTCCTCCCAGGCAATCCCTTCATCTGGGTGCCTTGATTCAGTTTCCACTGAACCCAGGCAGGGGGAGATGCCTTATGAAGCATTGGATGTGCCTGAGGCTACTGAAGGTTCATGTCCTGCTCCTATTTTTGTAGTGGACCTTTAGAGTCTGCTTTCTATATTTGATTCTGTTTATTTCAGTTCTCTGCCAGTGCATCAAGCTGAAGACCTCACTAAGGCCATTGTGCCTATCTCTGTATGTGATCCCAGCCTAATTGCCTCATATGTCAATTCTTTCAAGGCTGTGGATGTTGATGCTTTCAGTTCTGCTACTGCTGCTGTTTCTACAATTGTATCAGAAGATATTGACATGATTTCTGTTGTTGAGGATACTGCTGCTAAAGTACTTGCTGCATATCTGGAAGGATCTGAACCTGCTGCCTCTGTTACTTCTGCCCCTACTACTTCTCCAATTCCTGCTGCTGCTGCTGCTACTGCTCCTGCTCAGACCCCTGATCAAGTAAAACAACAAGAAAAGTATATAAAGAGTATTGATGATTTATATGATAGACCTCAAAGTTCAGACAGTGATCAGTTTCACACTGAATCTGATGACTCTTCTAATACTATTGCCAAGAAAAGGAAGGCCAGAAGCAAGGCCATGATGAAGGTTCCTCCTGCTCAAGTTAAAGATTCAAATGACATTCCATACTATATTCTGCATGAATGTCCCATCTCTGAGACCTGGATGCAGTATTCTCAAAATCAATTAAAAGCTATGAAGAAAAGAAGGAAGTTGGATAAATATGAAAAGGGATCTTCTCAGTTTCAGCCTCCTCCTCCTCCAGATTCAGGGTCAGGTGGAGGCTCAGCTTCTCAAAACCCAGCTTCTAAGCAAAGTTCCTCCCAGTCCTCTCAAAGATACCATCCTAGGGGGCAATACCAAAGGGGTTATCAGTCCAGAAGGGGACAATATAGAGGAAGTCAAAGAGAACATAGATTTCATGCAAGGGAAGGACAAAGACACATGGACTCTGCTCAAGGTCCTTTCCCTTATAAACTCAGAGAAAAAGTTGAGACTAGAACTCCTATTGCTTTAGAAACTGTCAATAGATATGAGCCTGTAGTGCCTTTTGAAGATCCAGAGAACAATCCATTGTCATGGACTGCAAGGATGAAAGAACTGGCTGCCATAGATCAGTTGAAGAAAGCCAGAGAATAAGGGAAAGACACCTCTAATATTACTACTCTATCAGATCAAAGAAAAGCTGAACTGGAAAGGTATTCTTCAATAAAATTCTTTGACCCAGTGGACTATATGAAGTTGCATCCTGAGGCTGTGGTTCCCAGAGCTAGATCTCAAACCTCCTTAGGTGCAGATGATGATAGAAGGTCAAAGAAGGAAGCCCTTAATCCTAACAGAGAAATTATATTTAAGAAAGGAAGTGAAAAGAAGTAATTTATGTAAGCAGACAGCACAATCTCTCTGAACATTTGCTGAAATTCCTTTTGATTAATGCTATGATTGCTTGCTCTGCTATTTTGTTTTAGTTTGTTGCTCTTCTATATGTTGATTGTAGTTTTTATTTCTGAGATTTGTAAATAGTAATCCTAACCCAAATAGGGGGAGATTGTTGGAACACCCTATTACTAATTTGGGTAAGGATCACTATGTTTGTCTTAGGAATCCAGTTTGACCTAGATGTATAGTTAAAAAGGTCAACATTAGAATGAGTCTAGGGCTTAGAATTTAGGTTTGAAGCTGCCCCCAAGACTATTCAAGGAATCAGACTTAAAGCTGAGGCAAAGACAATTATCGTCGAGCTTAGGTCGACGAAACGTCGAACTCCGTTCGACGCTCTCTGAGCTCAACTTTGCTGAATCGTCGAGCTCCGGTCGACGATCTTCTAGCTCAGATCGACGATCTGTCTTCAGCTTATTTCTTCAGGTCGCTGAGCTCCGGTCGACGATCTTCGAGCTCAGGTCGACGTTTTCTGTCTAATCTTCATTTCAATCTCTGAGCTCAGGTCGATGATCGTAAAGCTCAGATCGACGTTTTTCCTGAGAGATCGACGATTTTAAGGACTCAAATTCAGTCAGACTTTGGAATGTTTTTCAAATTATTTCAGCATTTATTTCAAGAGATCTGCCAGCTGTTTTCCTTTATTCTGGAGTAAGTTTTAAGGAATTCTTTTTGAGAATGTTTATTGGACTTTCCTCTAGAAGACAAGACTTTTATGGAGGACATTTAATGTCTGTTAAACGGCTATCTCGGATGAAGGATCTTCAGAGAATAAATGATCCTTTTTGGTCTGATAGATATACATAACCAGAAAACAACAAGAAATTAGAAGTACAGATTCACAACATAGAGAGATCAATTCTGAAGAATCAGTTGAACATTTTGGCATACTGAAAAAGTGATCTTAGCTTCATCTCAAGGACTCCAGACAACTCATCTTTCAACATCTGCTGAAACCATCTTCTGCTGGAGATCTGAAGCTTCTGAAGACCTATCACCCTGAAGCAAAGCTTCCACTCCTGAACTAGTCAACATCTCAGGGGGAGCTTTGACAACACAAATCCACTTGTGCTTCTCTCTTTGATTGAGACAGAGAAGACAACTTCACTCTTTTTCTTTTCCCTTTCTCTCTGTAAAAGGGTTTTCAAAACTCCCTTCAAAAGTTTTGAATCTGGTTCTGAGAGCCTTGTCAAAACTCAGTGGTGGCAAGACACCTTATCAAAAAATCTAGTTTGGTTTTTGAGCACCTTATCAAAAGATCATTGGTGCCAGGACACCTGATCAACCCTTCCTGCAGTGGATTCCTACCAAGGGTGGTAGAAGAGTGGATGTACCCAGGTTTTTGGGGAACCACTATAGCTCCTTGTGTTTTCTGGTTTGCTTGTGTGTTTTCTTTACTGTGTGCTGTGCTCTTCTTTTTACTGTCTTGTTAATTCTATAGTAGGCACCTTACACCTATATATAAGTTAAATCTTAAAAGTTTTGCTAGTTTAAAATTGTGAATTTACTTTAAATAAACTCTATTCACCCCCCTCTAGAGTTGAGATAGATCTTGTTCTCACTTTCAGTGTATTTGATAGAAGTTTGAGTTTCATTGTGCAGGTTTTAAAAAATTTGAAGGAAATTTTTTCTAAGTACAAGTGTCGACACTTGTGAAGAAACTGTGTCGACACTCAAGGAGACTGTGTCGACACTCAGGCAAGCTGTGTCGACACACATGCAAAATGTGTCGACACCCATGAAGAAGCTATGTCGACACCCAGCTGCTATGTCGACACTTAGGAAAGCTGTGTCGACACACTGGCAAAATGAGTCGACACTTATAAAGAAGTTGTGTCGACACTCAAAGCTGTGTCGACACCTAAAAAAGCAGTTTTGTCGACATCCAGAATTGTGTCGACAACTTAAAACAGAATTGTGTCGACACTTAAAACAAAAGATGAGTCGACACTCAGGAGCTATGTAGACACTTGAAGCAATTGTGTCGACACACAGGACTTGTGTCGACACACCAACTCTCAAGAGGCTGTGTCGAGTTCAGAAGTAATTGTGTCGACACACAGGACTTGTGTAACACTCAACACCAACTGTCTGCAATAGAAATGTCGAGACAATAAGCTGCTGTGTCGACACACAGGACTTGTGTCAACACTTACAACATAAGCAGTGTCAAGAAGCAGAAGTATGACTGTGTCGACACTTGGAGTATTTGTGTCAACACCTTGAAGATTTGTGTCGACACTTGGAGTATTTGTGTCGACACTTGGAGTATTTGTGTCGACACCTTGAATACTTGTGTCGACACTTAGCCTATATGTGTAGATACATGTGAAGCAGTCTGCTGAGTATTGTATGCTGAGTTGAAAATACATTGAAGAACCTGGTGACGTGACTTGTTACTTGACAGCTGTCATAACTAACCGGTCTGACACCACTGTCAGAACTGTCAGAAGTTTGTTATGAACAGGATCAGTCGGTAACCATGAAGCAAGCTCTATATAAGAGCCAGATCGGAAACGACAGATGAAAAATGAACAACAACGTGAGGTATCAATAAGAAGAATTCTGACAGATCAAGGGCTGTCTGCAAGAAAGATTCAGAGTTCAATCTAAATCTAAGGAAGTAGCTGACTGAAGATCAACTTCAACTTCAAGAGAAGATCCACCTTATTTGTTCTAATCAAGAAGCTTTGAAAAGCTATGTTCGGTTGGATCAGAAGGATCAGTCTATACAAGAACTGATCAAGAAGACAACATCAACATAGATATCTAGCTGGTGAAGTTTTTAAATACTTATTACTCATAAATTCTTGTAGGATATATTGTTAGATCTGAGATTGTAAGCCTAAAATTATAAAGGCTGAGGTAGGGCAGTGTGCCTGAGGTAGGACTTGTGGAAAGTCTGAGTTGTAAGCCGAATTATAATGGCTGAGGTAGGGCTGAGGCCTGAGGTAGGATTAAGGGAAGAATCTTAGGTAGGACTTGTGTTAAGTCTGAGGTGTAGGAACCATTTTGGGTTCTAAGTTTGTAAATCTGCGGATCCAAGCCAGTGGAAGGAAGTTAGGCTGAATCCAGTTATCTACTAGATAGGTGAAGGGGGGAAAGTGGATGTACCCAAATCTTGGGGAACCACTATAGATCTGGTGTTTGCTGTGTTGTATTTAATTTCTATAGATGGAATTAATCTGTGCCATCTATTTGCCTTAAAATCAAGAAGACTCAAAAAGATTAGAACCTATTCACCCCCCTCTAGGTGTTTAGGCTCTTGAAACAAAGTCTTTCAAATACCCTTGAAGGAGACGTTTTTCTGCTTACCCTTTTGGCAAGCAGAGCAAATGCCCTCCTTAGAGCACTTCACATTAGGGTCATTCCTAACTAGCTCTTGACTGAAGAGCTTGCTAATAGTCTTGTAATTCAAATGGGCTAGCCTTTTGTGCCACTGGACACTGTAGGAGACTTTCTCATTTGCACCAAACAGATAGGAGAATCTGTGTCTAGACATAGAAAGTTCAAGCAATAGACATTTCCACTCCTAGTGCCTGTCAAGATGACATCTTTTTCACTTGACCTCTTAATTAGGCACTCATCCTTGTGGAAGACAATTACATAGCCAAGATTAGAAAGTTTGCTCATGCTTATAAGGTTGTGCTGCAACCCTTCAACATAAGCAACCTTTGTGATGGTGACTATGCCATTGGTGATCTTACCATACCCTCTGGTTATACCTCTTTTTGAACCTCCAAAGATGACTTTGGGTCCATCTCTTACTAGATTAAACTACTTCAAGTTGCTCCTTATTCCAGTCAAATTCCTGGAACAGCCTGTAAGACCCCCCTCCCGTAACACAAAACACGGCACGAGGGGATTCTTATGCCCAGAACAACTGCCTTGCAGTAAAGCTAACACACGGGTTAACCTGTACTATAAGACACCTATTCTGCCGGCTATAACTAATATCAATCAATGCCAACCCAACCAAGAATATAAAATAGAAGAAGTCAAATCCGCACATAAGTAAAAGGTCCAAAAGTACAACAAATAAAAGAAGCTACAACATGCTTCTAAAATATCAGAGTACGGGTAAAACTTGCCCAAATGGCTACATCAAGAGTCTCTCAAAGACTCACATCAGTCACTGACGGTCGACGACATCGTCCCTTCAGGCCCTATCGTCCTGGCCTGGCTGTCCTGCTGCTGCTCTGTCTGCGGGGTTTCCTCCTAAAAAGAAAGACGTAGCAACCGTTAGTCATAAAGACTAAGTGGATATCATATCTGATCCCCTGGCAAATCCTCGGCATCGAGTGGAGAAAGGAACAAGGGTACAATATATTTAAGTAGCACATAAGTACAATCAGGTGGAGTAAGTATACATATCATGAGTAGCAATAAGAGTAATGTATAACAATATTAACAGCATTCCATTCTAGCAATTCTACACAAGCTATATCAATCTATCTAAGCATATAAATCTACAATAGGAAAGTAACTTAACTTATAAGAATGTCCATACAAACCTATAAGTTAAGGATCGGCTTAACAGTAAAGTAACTCATCGTATAAGAGTGCCCATACAAACCTATATGATGAGGATCTTGTGAATGTAATGTATGTAATGATATGAATGAAATACAATGACTCACCCATACTCACTCACATGCAATTGCTATGTCGACACAGACATGTAGTTCCCACTTTTCGAGCAGGTAGCAAACCTCTCAGGCGTCAACCGTTGTGGCCAGATTGTGATAGTGGAGCGGGCTTCTCCACTACTAGGGGGGCATCCACACTACCAAGCCTAGTCCATCGTATGCCTCAACGCTAAGAACACAACAGCGGAGATCACATGCGTACTACGGCTCAATGGGAGTCTCGGGTAGATGTGCACCGAGAACCAAGCCCCGAACTGGGCAATGTTGTGACCCGGAAGGAGCCTCGGAAAAAGCACGAGGACCAAGCCCAACCGTCCACTTGGCACAAAAGGATCCCAGGGAGTAAGCACCGAGGACCAAGCCCAACTGCCCAAGGTCTAACTGTCAACTCCCGTCGGTGTGATGACTGGCGAGCCCGTAGAACTGCCACACTATCCCTAACCTAGGATTATGACACCGTGTGTCGACTCACACTGCATGCAACATCACGTCATCGTGGCATGGAAGGAGACTCGAGAATGAACACCGAGATCCAAGCCCAACTGTCCATTTACATATCTTCTCATTATTACCATACCTGTGCGGTCAAACCCCGCACTTACATCTTTTCATAATGCTACCCTTAGGGAGACAACACTCAAAGAATTTGACTACTAAACACATTATGTTAAACATTGATTCACATGGCAATTAATTAGCATCCTACAATTCATTTCCAATGGTATCCAACACATTGTTAATATAAAGCGCATCCCTATCGGATCACATAGTTGATTTATTCTTACCATCCAAACTCATCACCCATTAGTTCACTAATTTCCACCAAATCATTTCGTTCAAGCATGTTTCACTACGCCATTTGTTTACGAAGGATCTATCCACAACTCACCTCAATCCTTCACACTATTTATTTATAATCTCTCTATCAAATACTAAATTGGATTTACATAACCAGAGACAAAACATGCAGGAAATGAGTTAAGTACAAAAAATTCAAATGGGGATTCTTGATGCTACAAGAATTCGGTGAAAATGTTTAACCCCTCGTTGAAAAGGTATTCCTAAGGGCTACAACTTTCGTGTTTAGTTGAAATCCCTGATCTGGCCATATCACGCTTGAAATCAGCTTCAAAGTTTGCTGCGTGCAGAATACAATTTTCTGCACGTTAGCTTGTCAGACATCAAGTTCGATCAAACTTTCCCGTGGCAACAGACTTCGCATGAATACTTGTAACCACCCGTTGGAAAGGTATTTCCATGGGCTACGACTTTTGTGTTTAGTCAAAAGCCCAGATATGGCCGTATCATATCTTAAAATGGCCACGAAGATCGCTGCGTGCAGAACACAGATTTCTGCGCGCATCTTAGGGCGGGACGAACGACGTCGGTTCGTCTTCATCCTTTAACCGATCTTCCCAAATCTCATCCAGAATTCCTCCTCCCTTATTCACCCTCATAAGGCCACTTCTCTTCACAAACCATCCCCCATCATCACACATAAGGTGGGAGAGATTGAAGATGTCTAATCTCTAGAACACAAGTCCTAACAAGCCCTCTTCCTAGAAAACTTCTTATCACAAATCAAGACTCTCTTCAGTCGATATCTCTCCTAGGAATAACTAGAGATCTAGCACCAAGGGAGAGGGGAGGAAGTTCACCTCATTTTCGGTGTTTCCACCAATTCCGGCCGAGGATCTTGTCACCCTTCGTGGCGACATCTTCTTCTCCTCGGTGGCGTTGGTTCTTCACGTGATGAAGGTTGGCTTCAACACTTTCTTCTTCTCCAAAAGTTTTTCCTACAAAAATGGCTTGGAAGGAGGAATAAAAACGGCTAGGGTTTCTTCCCCACTTTTATTTGGAAACTACACGGGTAGGGACACGCCCGTGTCCCTACCCGTGTCCTATTCGGGTGAAGCGTTGTCGACGGTTCGGTTGCCGCTTGGACATACACACACGAGTAGAGACATGGGCATGTATCTACCCTGTCCTACTCCGAAAACACGGTCTGCTTCCTGGAGACATACATATGGGTAGGGACACGCCCATGTCTCTACCCGTGTCCTACTCGGGAAACACTTAGACACATATACACGGGTAGGGACACGTCTGTGTCTCTACCCGTGTCCTCTCGAGAAATATGATCGATGATGTTAGTTACACACACGGGTAGGGACACTCCCATGCCTCTACCCGTATGCACATACACACGGTTAGGGACACGCCCGTGTTCTTCTCTGAAAATTCACGTATTTCCAACTCTGGCACCAGAGTACCACATGGGTATGGACACACCCGTATCACTACCCGTGTCCTACTCTGGACCAACTTCAACTCCCTTACACATGTGTAAGCCTTGTTGTTAGTATTCCCAGAGCCCAAGTCAGATCTCTTGACTTAAAAATGCGCACGAGGGGCCCAGCGCGAATCAGGACGTTACAAATCCTATAAACAAAATAAAAGATTTTGTCCCCGAAATCAGGCTAAGGCTATGGGGAGAGAAAAGAATGAAATAAAAAAATGCTTTCAAAATTACCTTGAAGAAAAAACTCCATGTAGCGCTTTTGCATCAAGTCCACTAGCTCCCATGTATACTCATCTTTCCCATGGTTAGACCAAAAAACCTTTACCAAAGGAACACTCTTGCGGCGCAAAATCCTTGTCTCGTTGTCTACTATCAGTACCGGCACTAGCCGCACAGATCTATCAGTTTCTACTGCTCCATCTGCGGTGGGGATATGTTGATCGGGCCGTAATAGCGCCTTCTTTAGAGACGACACATGGAGCACGTCATGAAGGTTCTCTAGCTCTGGTGGTAACTCCAACCGGTAGGCAACAGGGCCAATCCTTTCCAATATGGTGTAAGGTCCAACGTACCTTGGGCTGAGCTTCTTCACACCATGTACCCGTGACACTCCATGCATCGGCCGGATTTTTAGAAATGCTTTGTCACCCACCTGAAATTCAACCACCCGATGCTTTACATTATAATACTTAGCCTGTCGACTTTTAGCCTCAAGCATGCGGTCCCGTATTAGTATAACAACCGTATCAATATCATCGATGTACTCAACTCCTAAAATCTTCGGGTCTTCATCGTGTACCCATGACAAGGGGGTTCTGCACCTTCTTTCGTAAAGTGCTTCATGGGGTGCCATCCCGATGCTGGCATGGTGACTGTTGTTATAGGAGAATTCCACGAGGGGTAAGAGTCTTTCCCAAAACTCTCCTCTATCCAACACGCACAGTCTCAATAGGTCCTCCAATGTTCTGATGGTCCTATCAGACTGCCCATCCGTCTGAGGATGAAATACTGTGCTAAAGGTAAGGCGTGAACCCAAGTATGCTTGTACAACCTTCCATTCCTTAGAGGTAAACCGACCATCCCGGTCAGAAACAATTGTCCTTGTCACTCCATGATACCGTACAAAATGCTCCATAAAGAGGCGTACCAAAACATCCACATGAGCTTCTTTCTTCATAGGAATAAACCTGGCTACCTTTGTCAGGCGGTCAACGATTACCAACACCAAATCATTCCCTGAGAGCGAGCGAGGCAATCCGTGGATGAAGTCCATGGAGACATCCTCGAACTTCCACTCGGGGATGGGCAATGACTGTAATAATCCACCGGGGCTCCTACATTCTGCCTTCACCCTTTGACAGGCCTCGTAGTGAGTAATAAAATATATGACGTCCCTCTTCATTCCCAGCCAACACATGGTCTTCCGCAAGTCGGCATACATCTTGGCAATCCCAGGATGCACAGAATACTGAGTGCAATGTGCCTCTCTCAGGATATCTTCCCAAATTTTACCGCCTTTGGGAATGTAAAGCCGACCACGGAGATGGACGAGGCCGTCTTTTAGGGAATACTCGCCAGCAGTCCCATCTTTAATTGCCTTGATTTCTTGGGCAAGAGCCGCATCCTTTCCTTGCTCTGCCCAGATTCAGTCTCGAATATCATAGACTATGCTCATCGCGGTTATGTACTCCGTATACCCTTCCAATTGATCTTTACATACCAGGGTAATCTTCATCTCTTTGAGCATCCGAGCTAACTCCATACTCATCAATCGGGACTCAGTGTTCGATTCCGGTACCTTTCTGCTCAAAGCATCAACTAATGAATTTGCTTTTCCGGGGTGGTATTTCAAAGTGAATTCATAATCACATAAAAACTCTAACCACCTCCGCTGTCTCAAATTAAATTCCTTTTGGTTATAAACGTACTTTAGATTCTTGTTGTCTGAAAATATTTTGTAGTAGACGCTGTATAGATAGTGTCTCCAAATCTTTAAGGCGAACACCACCGCTCCCAATTTTATATCATGTACCGGGTAGTTGATTTCATGCTTCTTCAGCTGTCTTGAAGCATATACAATCACATGCCCGTGCTACATCAATACCGCTCCCATCCCTTGATATGATGCGTCAGTGTAAACATGAAATCCTTCCTTCCCAGATGGAAGGGCTAGGATGGGTGCGGATGTAAGTCGGTCCTTCAGTTCCTAAAACACAGCTTCACACTGGGGTGTCCACACATACGACACACCTTTCTTTGTAAGTGTAGTAAGAGGAAGGGCAATATTTGAGAACCCTTTTACAAACTTGCGATAGTACCCGACAAGTCCAAGGAAGCTCCACACATCGGTCGCTGACTTCAAGGGCGACCACTCCTTCGCGACACACACCTTGACCGGATTTACAGCTAACCCAGCCCTACTGATCACAGTACCAAGGTCAGATGTTTGACATGCTCTTCCTCTGTCTTAGAGTAGACCAAAATGTCATCGATGAAAATTATGACGAAGACATCTAGATAAGGCTCGAACACTTTGTTCATCAAGCTCATGAAAGCTTAAGGGGCATTTGTGAGCCCAAACGACATCACAGTGAACTCGTACAAGCCGTACCTTGAGCTAAAGGCCGTTTTCTGAATTTCCTCCTCCTGTATTATCAACTGATAATACCCCGAGAATAAATCCAATTTGGAAAACCAATGCGCTCCTACCAATTGGTCGAACAACTCAACGATCCGAGGTAGCGGATAAGTGTTCAGTACCGTCAGTCGGTTGAGCTCCCGATAGTCTATGCATAATCGCAAGGTTCCATCCTTCTTCTTAACGAACAGAACAGGGGCTCCCCAAGGTGATGAGCTGGGGTGAACAAACCCTGATTCTACTAACTCTTGCAACTAAACTCTAAACTCTGCGAGTTCCTTCGGGGCCATCCGGTAAGGGGTCCTAGAGACTGACTTGGCCCTAGTACTAGCTTAATTTGAAAATCCACTTCTCTATGCAGGGGTAATCCTAGCAATTTCTCAGGAAATACCTCGAGAAAATCTTGTACCACTCGCACATCCTTCATATCTATTTTCATCTCTTTTAGTTCAAAACATATCATGTATACTTCTTCCCCCCTCATATGAGCTTTCAAGGTCTTAATCGAAGATAATAACAAATGAGGTGGGAATTTTATACCTTGGAAAATGACATCGGTATCCCCATGTCTCAAGTAAATTCGCTTGTCCACACAGTCAATTCTTGCATAGTGCCAATCCAGCCATGCCATTCCCAGAATGAGATCAAATTCTTACATTCTCAACACTATGGAAGTGGTATCAAAGGTCTTTCCCCCAATGAGTATCTCTAATTCGCACTTGCTGGTTGTAGTCATCTCAGAGCCGTCTTGGAGGCGTACTCTTCGAGCAATACCAGTGAAGTATTACACTCCTTCTAGGTCTTTAATGAAGTCTGCAGACATAAACGAGTGTGAGGCACCGTTATCAAATAACGTATAGGCCAGTTTCCCGCCGACCACCACGGTGCCTAAGTACCAATAGCAATAATCAAAGCTAGATATTTAGTATGTCGTATGCAACTTAAGATTAATAATGAAAATGTGATAACTAACTGCAACATACCTGCAATCACCTTCTGAGTGTTCCGCTCCTGTGTCGTGTCCTGTGCGAACACCTGATTCCGAGCAAGTCCGGGGTTTCCTCCTCGTGGTCCTCATCCGCGACCACGCATATTTCCCTGCCCTCGAGGAGCTGCTAGAGGGGGGAGAGCAAGAGGAGCATTCCTAACTAGTTGCGAGCAGTAACGTCGGATATGGCCCGGTTGGTTGTATTGAAAGAACACTCGCTCATTCTGCACCTCGGGTTGCTGAAACTGTTGAGGTTGTGGAGGTGGAGGCAATACTGGTGGCTGTGGAACCGGGATCTCCTTTCTAAAATTCTGGTGGAAACGCTTGCCACCTCTCTGATGTCCTCTTCCTCCTTCGTAGTCATGCCTCCTTCTATTGCTAGGGCCACCCTCCATCACACCCTCAGCAGGTCTCTTACAACTTTCTAAGTGGTCTTCTTCTAGCCTCTTCGCCATGTCAATTATTTTCGCCAAGCTCGAGTCCTCTATAAACAAAAGGGCCTACCTCAGGTGGTCCCGCAACCCTTTATAGAAGCGCTTAGCATATCCTCTGTCATCCAAGTCATATGAGTCAGGAAATCTCACGAGATATTGGAACTCTCATTGATACTCTGTAACCGACTTCGATCCTTGCTTCAGCTATAAAAATCTATCTTCGATTTCATCTCGAGCAGATGAGGGAATAAAATGCTCTAAAAAGGCTTCTGAGAACTCGCTCTAGCTGATCTCCGTATAAACTCACCCTTGAAAGGTAGAGCCCATGAGGGACTTCCACCAACTCTTGGCATGCAGTTCCAGGAGTGTCACTACTAGGGTCACAGCCATATTGTTCAGACATCTAATTCTCGCCAGTAGTTCTTGCACGTTGTCAAGCCATTCCTCCATATGCACTGCCGAATCTGTCCCAAGGTAGGCAGGAGGGGAGAGAGCTCGAAAAGTGCTCACCCAATTGGATCCCGGAGCTTGTTGTTGTACGGGGGCTTGTTGGGATCTGAAGGCATCCAGGATAGCTGTGAGCGTATGCCCTAGCTCCGATTGCTGAAACTGTGTGGGTACGAACGGGATGGGGGTGCCCCCCACTTGCTCAATGTGAATTGGGATCTACACGTAGAATACAAACCTAAGGTCAGGTTGGCTAATTTTAAGGTCAAAGTTGGACATACTTAGTGTGAATTACATATGGGCACACAACTGCTTCCTCTAAGTCAGTTTGTCACCAAACGGACTAATAAAGCGGTGGTGGCACCATTGTTGAATGACTTCTTTAGTTCAGGATCGTAGCAAGCTGATACCATTTGTAAGACCCCCCTACCGGAACACAAAACACGGCACATGGGTAGTCTTATGCCCAGAACAGCCACCTTACCGTAGCGCTAGCACACGGGCTAAGCTGTACCACAAGATGCATATTCTATCGGCTATAACTAATATCAATCAATGCCAACCCAACCAAGAATATAAAATAGAAGAAGTTAATTACGCACATAAGTAAAAGTTCCAAAAGTACAAAAAATAAAAGAAGCTACAACAAGCTTCTAAAATATCAGAGTACGGGTAAAACTTGCCCAAAGGGCTACATCAAGAGTCTCTCAAAGACTCACATCAGTCACTGACGGTAGCAATGACACCGTCCATTCATGCCCTGTCGTTCTGGCCGGCTATCTTGCTGCAAAACCTACTGTTGCTCTGTCTGCGGGGTTTCCTCCTAAAAAGGACGACATAGCAACCGTTAGTTATAAATACTAAGTTGCTATCACATTCACTCCCACGACGACTCCTCGGCACCGGGCGGAGAAAGGAACAAGGGTACAATATATTTAAGTATCACATAAGTACAAGCAAGGGAGTAAGTATACATGTCATGAGTAGTAATAGGAGTAATGTATAACAATATTAACAACATTCCATTCTAGCAATTCTACACAAGCTATATCAATCCATCCAAGCATATAAATCTACAACAGGAAAGTAACTTAACTTATAAGAATGCCCATACAAACCTATAAGTTAAGAATCGGCTTAACAGCAAAGTAACTCATCGTATAAGAGTGCCCATACAAACATATACGATGAGGATCTTGTGAATGTAATGTATGTAATGATATGAATGCAATGCAATGACTCACCCATTCTCACTCACATGCAATTGCTATGTCGACACATACTTGTAGTTCCCACTTTTTGAGCAGGTAGCTAACCTCTCAGGCATCAACCGTCGTTGCCAGACAGTGACAGTGGAACGGGCTTCTCCACTACTAGGCATACATCCACACTACCAAGCCTAGGAATTCGTACTCCTCAATGCTAAGAACATAACAATGGAGCTCACATGCGTACTACGGCTTAGCGGGAGTCTCGAGTAGATATGCACTGAGAACCAAGCCCCAAACTGGGCAATGTCGTGACCCAGAAGGAGCCTCGAAAAAAGCACGAGGACCAAGCCCAACCGTCCACTTAGCATAGAAGGAGCCCCGAGAGTAAGCACCGAGGACCAAGCCCAACCGCCCAAGGTATAACTGTCAACTCCCGCCGGTGTGATGACTAGCGAGCCAGTAGACCTGCCACACTATCCCTAACCCTGGATTACGACACCGCATGTCGACTCAGACCGCATGCAATATCACGTAATCGTGGCATGGAAGGAGCCTCGAGAATGAACACCGAGGTCCAAGCCCAACCGTCCATTTACATATCTTCTCATTAATACTATACCTGTGCGTTTAAACCCCGCACTTACATCCTTTAACAATGCTACCCGTAGGGAGACAACACTCTAAGAATTGGACAACTAAACACATTCCATTAAACATCGATTAACATGGCCATAAATTAGCATCCTACAATTCATTTCCAATGGTATCCAACACATTGTTAATATGAAGCGCATCTCTATTCGATCACATAGTTGATTCATTCTTACAATTAAAACTCATCGCCCATTCGTTCACTAATTTCCACCAAATCATTTTGTTCAAGCACGTTTCACTACGCCGTTTGTTTATGAAGGATCTATCCACAACTCACCTCAATCCTTCACACTATTTATTTACAATCTCTCTATCAAATCCTAAATTGGATTTACATAACCCGAGACAAAACATGTAGGAATTGAGTTAAGTATATAAACTTCAAACGGGGATTCCTGATGCTATAGGAATCCGGTGAAAATGTTTAACCACTCGTTGGAAAAGTATTTCCAAGGGCTACGACTTTCATGTTTAGTTTAAAACCCTGATATGGCCGTATCAAGCTTGAAATCGGCATCAAAGTCTGCTGTGTGCATAATACAGTTTTCTGCACGTTAGCCCGTCAGCCATCAAGTTGGATCAGACTTTCTCGTGGATACAGACTTCACATGAAGACATGTAACCACTCGTTGGAAAGGTATTTCCATGAGCTACGACTTTCGTGTTTAGTCAAAAGCCCAGATCTGGCCGTATCATATCTAAAAATGGCCACGAAGATCGCTGCGTGCAGAACACAGATTTCTGCGCGCATCTTAGGGCGGGACGAACAACGTCGGTTTATCTTCCTCCTTTAACCAATCTTCCCAAATCTCATCCAGAATTCCTCCTCCCTTATTCACCCTCATAAGGCCACTTATCTTCACGAAACCATCTTCCATCATAACATAGACGGAGGGAGAGGTTTAAGATGTCTAATCTCTAGAACACAAGTCCTAGCAAGCCCTCTTCCAAGAAAACTTCTTCTCACAAATCAAGACTCTCTTCAGTCGAGATCTCTCCTAGGAATAACTAGAGATCTAGCTCAAAGGGAGAGGGGAGGAAGCTCACCTCGTTTCTGGCATTTCCACCATTTTCTGCCGAGGATCTTGTCACCCTTCGTGGCGGCATCTTCTTCTCCTCGGTGGCGTTGGTTCTTCACGGGATGAAGTTTGGCTCCAACACCTTCTTCTCCAGGAGTTTTTTCTACAGAAATGGCTTGGAAGGAGGAATAAAAATGGCTTGGGTTTCTTCCCCACTTTTATTTGGAAACTATAAGGGTAGGGACACGCCCGTATCCCTACCCGTGTCTTGTTCGGGTGAAGCATTGTCGACGGTTCGGTTGACACTTGGACATACACACACGGGTATAGACACGGGCGTGTCTCTACCCGTGTCCTACTAGGGAAACACGGTCTGCTACCTGGAGACATACACACGGGTAGGGACATGCTCGTGTCTCTACCCGTGTTTTGCTCAGGAAACACTTGGACACATGTACACGGGTAGGGACATGCCCGTATCTCTACCCATGTCCTGCTCGGGAAACATGATCGATGATTTTAGTTACACACATGGGTAGGGACACGCCCGTGCCTCTACCCGTGTCCACATACACACGGGTAGGGACACGCCCATTTCACTACCTGTCTCCTTCTCTGAAAATTCTCGAATTTCCAACTCTGGCACCAAAGTACAACACGGGTATGGACACGCCCGTATCACTACCCGTGTCCTACTTTGGACCAAATTCACCTCCCTTACATAGGTGTAAGACTAGTTGTCAGCATTCCCAGAGCCCAAGTCAGCTCTCCTGACTTAAAAATGCACACAAGGGGCCTAACGCGAATCAGGATGTTATAAATCCACTGTCCAAGTACCATATAGGGGTATGATACCTTGAACTATCCTGCAATATAAAAATTACTTAACCTTAGGTCCCCAATATCTATTGGGTCCTTGGTTCTTGTTAGCATGAAACTGAACATGTCCACCAGCAGAATTTCTGACTGGTGGACTGACCCTAGCTCTGGCCACATTGGGATTGTGCTAGAAGTCTATGGCAAAATGCCCTATATTACCACTGCACCAACAATCATGTATGTTATATCTTCTTTTTTGTAAAGGCCCTGTAGCTTGATGATCAGCAACCTTGATAGGAGGAAGATGTGTTGCAGCCTTTTTCTGATTTCTTTCAGCCAGAATTTGACTGAAGGTAAGTCTTATAGCTAGCTGATTTGGTCTGCCCTGAGTGCCAGCAATAGCTAGCTTCTTTTCAGAAAGCATGCTTCTAATGGCTTAAAATATTCCCAGATCAGCCTAATTCCTAGACTTGCCCTAAGTCAGAACCTTTGTTGTCAGATTCTGAGCCTTGGCTGCAGTAATATTCTTGAGAGTTGGTGTAGAAGCACCAAAGACAAATGGTCCAGATTGGGCCATTTGAAATTCTCATTGGCAGCCTTGACTGCACACACCCTGCCAAAACATTCATCGTGACAGTGAACATCTTTGTTCACTCCAGATGAACAACCCCTCTCCTAGTGACCATAAGAACTTTCTTGGTCATACCTATTAGAAGGTATCAAAACTTTTCTGAAAAGAATGGGAGGCTTATAAGAAATAGGCTGAGGTGGAACTAGAGCTTTTCCCTTCCTTTTGGAAGGAGCAACTCTTGTGCTTCCCTTGAATCCCAACCCCTTCTTGTCCTTTTGAAAGGTGAAGGAGTCTATCAAGGGGAGGACAATACTTGGCTTAGAATTGCTAGCCACTATTCTTTTTTCCTTCTCAAACTTATTTTCAAGCTCTCTGGTGAGACAGTTCTTGTGCCTGATGGAGGCAACCTGAATGTCCAAGAGGGACTTCAGTTGGCTAATTTCCCTAACTTTCTGGTCCAACAGATTTGCTATTAATGTCTGCTGGGAAACTGCAAGCTTAAGAGATGAGATCTCTTTAGCTTACTTCTTAGATAACTTCTTGACCTTCTTGAAGGCATTCAGAAGTTCTCCATACTTGTCAATCAGTTGATTGACATCTCCTTCAAATCCAGATCTTCTTCACCACAGGGTAAAGTGGTTTCTGAGCAAGGGCTTATCTCAACCTCAGACAGATAAGTAGAGTTAGGTGATAGATGTACCTTTCTCTGACCAGGCTGATCCTGGTTGCTTTCCTCATCAGTCATTGTCATCATCCCTATGTAGCTATAGATATCTTCATCCACCTCTGACTCACTGTCTGATAGTGTTAGAGGGGCTCTGATTCCTATCCTCCCTAGAGGATTGAATTCTCCTACTGCAATTGCTTCATCTTTAATAGTAGCAGCAACTAGCCTAATATAGGCTTCCTCTTCTTCAGACTCTGAAGATGATGATTCTTTCTAACTCTTTTCCTTCTTGGCAATAAAGGACTTTTACTTCTTTCCTTTGTGTTGGTGTTGCTTCTTATCCTCAGTCTCCTTCCTCTTCTCTGGATAGTCAGCTATCACATGCCCAGGCTTGTTGCAATAGTAGCAAATAACTTTAGAGGAGTTATATTTATTATGTTTAGAACCATACCTGTCAGTCTTGGACTGGTTCTTTCTATGATGAGTGGAATTAGAAGGCCTTTTCTTCCAATGCTTCTTCTTCATTAACCTCTGGAGTTGTCTGGAAAAGGCTGAAAAATCTTCATCAGACATGCTGCTGTCTGATGCCTCTGAGTAAGAGATGTCTGACTCAGCTGGTCTCCTTGGTGGAGAAGGAATCCTTTCCTTGCTTTTCCTTGTGCTTTCAGCTTTGAAGGCCAAGGACTTTTCTTTGGCCAGTGATTTGTTGGAGGCATCCTCCTCCTTCATGGCAGCAAGCTGCATCTTATAGGAGAGCAGCTTCCCAAACAATATTTGTGGAGGAGTGTCAGCAAGCTTGGTCATCTCTCTTATGACACAGCTCTTAGTTTCCTAGTCTCTAGTAAGAGATCTGAAAAACTTGTCATTAATTTCATATTTATTGAAGACCCTTCCATAGGTCTTCAACTCATTTATGATCCTGAAGAATCTTTCATAATAGGTAGTTATGTTCTCCTTCAGGATTTGCCTGAAAGCCTCATACTCTTGGTTGAGCAGATACTTCCTATCATCTCTTACCTCATCAGTACCCTCCATGTAGACCAAGGGTGTCCCACATCTCCTTGGAGGTCTAGCAGTGAACTAAGTTCAGGAAGGTTGAGTCATCTATGATACTAGCTATGATGTTATGTGCTCTCTTGCCCAGTCCAGCTAGTATGACCTCATCTTTGGTCATTTCAGAGAGTGTCTTTGGTGTCTGGATGTTGGCATCCAGAGCAGAGACCTTCATGGGAATGACAGTTCCCTCCTTAATAGTTGTAAATATTCTTGGATCATAGGCTTCCATGAATAACCTCACCCTTTCCTTTCATATTCCAAACTGCTCCTTTCTACAGATGGGGTGTTTCATTGAACTTAGCTCTCTCTAGCTCTACTGATCCCATGACCACTTAGCAGCAGCTACCTTGGAGGATAACTCAAATTGTTAAATCCCTTTTGAGTAACCTCCCTCTGATACCACTTAAAAGATCATATTTTCAAGGTAGCTAGCAACCTAGAGGGGGGGGGGGGGGGTGTGAATCGGTCTGCTTAGGTCTTTTGAGAGTCTTTTTAAATCACTTGATTGTTTCTTTAAACTTTCAGCTTATAGTGATCTAGAGCTTGTCCTTAGCACCTGCAATTAAGAAAATAAAAGCAAACACAGAAAAGCACACAAGTATTTTATAATGGTTCCCCAAAATTATGGGTACATCCACTCTCCTCCCACCTTGCTAACTTCCTGTTAGTCAAGGCACTTCTCCAAACCAATGCTCCAAGGAGCTTACACCTTAGATCCCTCAGGATCTCTCAGTCTCCTCAAAGACTTACACCTCAGTCACAAAGGCCTACACTTAGTGATACAAGTATCACCTACCTCAGGCACTTAAACCCTACCACTCAGGCTATAGAGGATAGACCTACATCATAGCAAGCTTGCTCCTACAACTCAAAGAGATACACTCTCCTATACTTCAGGCAAAATTGCCCTACTTCTCAGTGAGTAAAACTCGCTTATCTTAGAGAGCAGCGCTCTCCTACAGCTCAGGCAAATTTGCCCTACCTCAGACCCAAAAGTCCTACAACTCAAATCCAGAAGGATCCTATAAAAAGAAATAGTTTTAATTAACTTTGACACAAAGAAATTTCTTTGTGTCAACCACTTGAGCAGAAAACTTTCTGCTCTAACTCTCCTCATAGTAGGGAAAGAATTTGCTGGAGGAACTCAGAAGATAACTTCTGAACTTGCTGCTGAAGGCTAAAGATCTTTTGATCTTGAGTCTTCAAACAGCTCACAGAACTTGCTAAAGGATGAAGGTTCTTATTTCTTCAGAAAAGATTCTGAATCTACTGTGGTAGATGAAGACTTGCACAACTAATTGAACTTTTCTTGTTGGAGAGCTTCAAGCTTTTCACATGTAACAATGGAGAAGAAGATGAAGATGACTGCTCTCCTTTTTTAATAATGTATGCCCTAAAAGTTATCTTTGTCTTGACCCTATCTCTTCCTTTTGTAGTTCGCCGATCAATGAATCTTAGAGATCGGTGGGCCCCACCTACAGCTTCCAACTGCGCCTTGCTTTAACAGAAGAAGACGTACAGTAGCTTCACGACAAATTTTGTCGTGAAGTGTAGCTTCCCCATATCTGATTTGACCTTAGTTGACTTTGTCAATTTTGCTGACGTCAGCACCTGTGGACTTAGCCAAAATCGAGCATCAGAGAATAGGAATTGAGTGAGTAAGCATCACTCAATGCCAAAACACTTAGACAAATTCACTGTCTCTTGGCGTTGAGTGAGTCACCTTCACTCAACGCCAAACTACTTAGAATATTAAGTCTGATTCTAAGCGTTGAGTGATTCAGCTCCACTCAACACAAATCTTGCTTTAATAGCTATCTGCTGCTTGGCGTTGAGTGTGTGAACATAACTCAATGCTAAACACCTTAGACAAAATTTTGTCTTCACTAGACATTGATAGCGTTGAGTGAGCAACCACCACTCAACGCTTTTTGCCTTAAACATGTTTCTACCTCTACAGTATCTTAGGCATTGAGAGCGTTGAGTGTGTCTTCATCACTCAATGCTTTTTGCCTTAGCCAATTTTCTGCTTCTTCAGCAACATAAGCATTGAGAGCGTTGAGTGAACATGCTTCACTCAACGCTTTCTGCCTTAGCCAATTTTCTGTATTTAGTAGCATGACGTTGAGTGAGTTGACTTCACTCAACGCCTGTGGACTTAGCCATATTTGAGCTCATTCCAACTTAGGCTATGAGAGTATACGCTACACTCAGCTCTATAAGTCATCTTGCATTGAGTGATGTTCCTTTACTCAATGCCTTTGGACTTAGATAGATTTCTATCATCCCACACCATAGGTAAGTGTTTACCTGACTTAGCCACTTTGGCTACCTGACCTATCATAGTCATCTACAGACATGTGTATATCATTGATAATATTGACTTCACTCATATCCAAGACATTGTGGGAAATGTACCCAACAGGTGATTCCAGAGATGATGAAAGAGTTTATTTTGATTGAGAGGGGGTGTTTATATAGTGGCCATGGGAGGGGGAAGAGTGTGCCCCATGGTATTCCTCAATTACTCCCCTCTCTTGATGGCCATGGGCTGGAGTTAATGGGGAGATGAATCCTAAGCATCAGGGAATCCCAAAGGCTGCTTAGGGGAGGTGGAAGGAGTGACTCATGGCCTCCCTCCGTAACTCCTCTCTCTTTCTTCTTTCTCTCTCTCCATTAAGGGGGAAAACTCCCATTTTCTCTCTCCTAGTAACCACCTCCAGATTTTTAGTGGCATTCCATGTAATTTCAGCGGTGACTCATCATTTGGGCCATTGAAATTGGGTTTAGCCCAAAGGGATTGAGCTTTGGGCTTAATTAATCCAATTTGGGCAATATTGACCAAGTGTTGACTTGAGGTGTTGACTTGGTCAACTGATTGGTTGAATGGTCCAAGGGGTGTGTCTTGAGTCCCTTGATACCCTCCAATATTTGTTGGGTCATGGTGGTGTCCCATTTGGACCAATTTATCCAAAAGACATAGGTTTGACTAATTTTTGCCTAGGTTTGACTTGGTCAAATTGACCAATTTGGTTGACCCCAATGGGTGATTAGTGACCCATTGGACTCCCCTAAGAGTTAGGAAGGTCTAGGTGGGGTCATTTTGGCAAGTTGGAGGTCCACTGACCCTAGATAGATCACTTTGACCATTTTAGGGTTATGGTCGACTTTGGTCAACTTGACCACTTTAGTTGACCCCAATGGGTTTCAGGTGCTCCAAAGGACCCCCTAATGGATTAGGGATGTTATGGTGGGGTCAACGAGTCAAGGTGAGGCCTTAAAGTCAAACCCTAGGTTAGGTAATTGAAAAGTGTTATTTGTAGACCATGGTGATCTTCACCTTCATGCATAAGTTCACATTATCTCTTTGAGCTTTCTAGGGTTTTATCATGACCTAGTCATGACAAAACCATCTTAGGGGTCTAGTTGCTTGAGGGATGTTACATGGTCAGCCCAGCGCCCAAGAACCCGACCATCAAGATCCCTAAAGAGCCAATGCCAGGCTCTCGACCCTCTACCGAGAAAGCTCCTGATGCCCCCAATCCTATCGAGACCCACCTGCTGATGCAAATATCAACCCATCTGGGACGGGGAAAGACTGGGCACCCACTCTTTATGGGATCCTTTGAGTGGAGACCTGGTCCCTCACGCTAGCCACCGGGTGGGAGCGCAATTTCTACACTAGGTAAACTGCTGAATCTCCCCCTTCTCGCTTGAATCTGATCCTGATGGTGGCCGAAACCTCTTGCCAAGATACTAGATTACCTCGGCGGCGGCTCCTGATGGAGACAAGGAGTTCACTCCCCCACCCTCTCCTAACTTCCTTAGAGATCCCGGGGATGTCGAGGCACTCAAGGAGCGGATGGTGGAGGTCCTAGAAAATTTGATTTAGATTCAACGGGATGACTCTCATCTTGCATAAGAGCACTGGTCTACAACCGAGCATTGTCTAGCCATCCTCGAGCGGGACTACTCACATCTCATCGATGAGATGGAGCGGCAAGAAGGCAGATGTGAGGAGAAGTATCCCGAGAGATATATTGCGCGAGCCTGGGACCAGATGCGCTTGGTCCACCAGGAACTGACTGTCGTGAGCGCCTACCACAACTCTCGAGTGCCTCCAAGGACTGGGAGGCGAGATCTGGGCTATTGGCAGTGGGTTCAATACTGAGTCAACTGGCTCCTGCCTTTTCTTCCCCAACTTCCCGCCTGCTTTTCTTCAAAGTGTACCTTTTTCGCTTTATAATGTATTAAGAAATAAATATTTTAATTACGCTCCTGCATGACGAGTGACCCTTTGCATCTTTGTCTATTTTCCTCTTGCACGATGTTCTTAATTCTTCTGCCAAATGCCCTGCTCTCGCGTTATGCTTATTCTTTATACATGTTGTCGTGCTTTACATTTATCTAGGACCCTTCCTGGAGGCTTTCACCACTCGCAGGTAAGGGAGGCATCAACGGGGTTGGTGGAATACGAGGCGTCATATTATTAAAAATTTCCATCAGCACCGCCACCGTTGGGAAATCCTCATGATTGCCGAATTTTTCTATAAATATGCCTATTCACCTACCGCATTTATTATCATTTTAACCCTAAAAATTCATTCTGCTTCCTCACTCTCTCACAACCTTGGGATATTGTTCCTGGGCAAACCCAACTCTCCTCTCGTATTCGCAAAATGCTAGGAGTGACCGACGGTCAAACTAAATGCCTGCAAGGCTTCATTGACCATGACTTTCCACCCTGCAAGTTGACTAAGGAGGAGTATATTTCCGTGGTGGCCAACTACGTACCACCAGAGTTCGTCACACGGCACCCTGAGAGCGACGACAAAATCAACTTCTTGCCAGAAGGGGAGCTCGCCATCCCCCTGGAGCACTTTGAGGTGGGATTCGACCTCTCCCTCTGGTCGGAGGTGCATTTGACTCTCTGGTACTTTGGTGTGGTTCCAGCCCAACTCAACCCGAACTCCATCGCGCTCTTTGTGGCATTTGCCTATTATATGCGTGCGGAAAGGATCGAGTTAAACCTCTCGATCTTCTAGAAGCTGTTCAACTTCCAGGCCAAGAGTAGGATCGTCTTCTTCTCGGGACAGACGATCAAGACAAGCGGCCTCTCCAACATGAACCACCACTGGCCCCAGAATTTCATTTTCATCTCCGGGAACTTCGGCAACGTGCCCCTCTCGCCCGTCCAGTACAATGAGCCAACCTACAAGCCTTTGTCGCTTGGGGGGGCACGAGACAGCCCTCCTCAGCTTCTTCGGAACCAAGAACTTTGATGTTAAGTTTTTACGGCGGGACCTCGACTCCCTTATGCCAGTCCTTGCTGGTGAAGATACCAGCTCGCCTCTCTTTCTTGATTGATGTCTTGGAATTTGGCGAAGCTAACCCCTAGCTCTCGCGCTTGTGAGCGAGAAATCCCACTCCGTCAGCCATATGAGGAAATTGAATCTCTCACGCCCGGACCATGTCTCACGCAATTGGTAGCTTTGGCCTGTCGGGAGGAGCCGAGTACCTCGTTCCAGCCGAGTTCCCAGAAGCGGAAACTGAACACTCCTACCCCAACATCCTCCAAAGAGTCCAAAACATCCGCTCTGGATAAGGGCAAGTCCATCACTGAAACCCCCGCCAAGGCCCCGTCTACGACGGGTATGGCGAGTACTGTCGTGAAGATCGCCGCCACCGTAGAGAAGGTTCCTGGGGGACCGGTACCGAGAGGAGACTTAAACTCCGGCCTCGACGAGAGGCACCTGGATGAGATGGGCAAGCCTCTTCTCTAATGGGACCCCAAGGCTAACCGCGCTGTTGGGTATTGCATCCATAATAGACCTGATTTGAAGAAGAGCCTGAACAAGCTATGTTTAATTGACTATATATTTGACGATTCTATCAAGTTGTGCTTGCAGCTATTCCATGCTAAGTACACACCAATGTCAGAGTGCAGTGAGTCAATATACACGGGTCTGCGCAACGTAATCCCTCATTATGTAGATCAGTGTGTTGGTCCACGTGTGCTCTCTCTATTGGAGTGTACTTATTTTCAAGTACAGGGTCAAGGTAGATCAAGAGCAGAAGAAGGAGAAAGGATGGGTCGAAGACCAAGCTATCAAAAGAAGGAAGGAGGAAAATCCTTCCAAGTAAGAATCGACAGGAATCGTTAGTGATTCCCGCCGACTTCGAAGTGATTCCCGCCGACTTCGACGGGAATCACTAAGTGTTTCCCACTGACTACTTCCGACTGGCAATAGTCAGAAATTCTGCCAAGGTAGAATCGACGGGAGTCGGGAGTGATTCCCGCCGACATCAACGGGAATCACCAATGACTCCCGCCGATTTTGCCTTAGGAAGATTTTGCCGCTCGCTGGACCGGTCCAGGTCGCCGTGCTCAGTTTGGCCAGATCTCGAGATTTCCGAGGTGGTCCCCACAACGATCTTTTAGGGGTTGCCTTTGGGTATAAATACATACTTATTCCCGTTGTCTACAACATACACACAAACCACCAGAATACTAAAATCGACCGTGACCTAGCGCATCACGTTCTACGCCCACATGCACATCGCTGATCGGAAGTAGTTAACGCCGCTGATCTCAGCCCGTCTCTGATCGCTCGACGACAGCACCGAGGCAAGCAGCTGGTCTCACGTGTCTCTCTCGAGATCTCTTGTCTTCCGATTCGTTGAACGAGACTTGCTCTCCCTTCCGAATTGTTTGATACGTTTGATCTGACAGAGATCGTTCGAAGACCTAGCTTGCTTCGTCAAGAAGTTTGGATTTGCAAAGCATCGCCGCCGCCGATCTTGACAAGATCCATTCCAAGTGAGAAATCTGGTTGTGGACTCTTCGTACTTTTCGTGCAAGCTTCAACGAACAAAGAAGGACATCAGAATCTCCATAAAGCATTGTTTGTATTTTTATTTACTTTCAATTTTGTTGTAAAGGAATTTTAATTCCTATTTGTAAGGGTTGGGTGCAACCCGTTGTGGTGGAGTTGTGAATCCATTGTTGGAAGGGTTCCTTTCGTGGTTAGGGGAGCATTGCTCCTAGTGTGAGGATTGGATTTCAATCCGTTTAGAGAAGTGACCGAGTCATCCCTTGGTGGGATATAGGTCGAAGGGGGAAGTGGACGTATCCAAATCGGGGAACCACTATAATTCTTTGTGTGTTTTCTGTGTTTTGTTTTCTTACTTGTACAGGTTAGTTTAATTACGCAAAAGACTGCACGTCAACTATTCCCCCTATAGGTGGATTAGGTTGACACTAGATACTTTCACGCGCCTCCATCTCGATGCTTCTGCCAACATGGATGGAGTAAGACACCACCAGCGGTGAGGACTTCGCACTCGCCTTCGGGTTGTACAACCGGGAGGATGACAGCCTATACGAAAAAGAGTCAACCCGTACCCTTACGCACGAGATGGCGCGGGCCCTGCTGTGCGACCTAGAGCTTGCGCACATGGCATCTCACCGGAGCCTCAACCTCGAATGTAATCTAAACGTGGTTGTGATGTTGTGGGATCTCGCCGCAGTAGAGGTTACTTCCTTGAAGCACCAACTAGCGGCCTTTAAGGCACTTCTCGCCAGTCGGCCAGAGCAAGGGGTAAGTGAATCATTTGTTACCTTATCATAGTTTTGTTCCATTCTCGGCTAAAGTTTCTTCAATTTTCCACAGGACCCTGTGAATGTTGAGCGGCTGCGCACGTAGGTGGCGAGCCTTGAGCATGAGGTCTCAGGGCTAATGGCCGAGAACAAGCGCCTACAAGAGACCCTCCTTTCGCCTCCCCCGGGAAAAAAGGTCAAACGACATTAGTATAAAAACTACAAAATTGAAGTGATGATGCAGGAGAATGACCAGGGGGGCGGCCAAACACACAATCGAGGTACTGCGAGATGACAGGTTAATGAGAGAAAAGGGCAAGAGGCGTACGGCGCGCCGCGTCCTACCATGGATGTACACTCCCATCAAAGTTCCCGAAGGCGAGGATGATTTGCGATGCAAGGATGACCTCGACGTGCTTCTGGGCGGGGAGTCTTCCAGTGAGAAGTTCGCCGGCTCTTCCTAAAGAACTTCGGCCTCTTGTTTTCACTTGTATTTTTCTCTTTGTTTTTTGAAATACATGTAATGGGTGAGACCCCCAATGTATTTGTGTGTATATATAAAAAGACCTTTTGTGCATGTGCTTTCCTTTCGGTAGGGATGATTATTGCTTAATTTCCTCTTTTTGCCCTTGGCCATTCACACCTACCTTAAGGATCTTAGGTGGTGACCGCAGCGTCAATCATAAGTCGTGCTTATGAACCGCGTTTGGGGGGAGATGGCCTTGACCCCTTACTCCACAGGGACGATCCACTAAGTGGTTCTATTGAGAGGTACCTTCTGATAGAGGAATAAAGAGAGTGGAATGCCAAGAGGGTCTGTGGAGAGAGTTATGCCGAGAGAGTTATGTCAAGAGGGTTCTGCCGAGAGAGTTATGCTGAGAAGGTTCTGCCGAGAGAGGAATGTTCTCCAAATAAACATCGTCTCTTGGAGAAACTACTCCCCGAAACCTTCAATGCCCACCAAGGGTCCAATATATATGTCAGTTAGGTGAGAGCCTGACAAGGGGAGCGACTCAGAATTCAGCCTCTCAACCCTTCATAACGTCCACCGGAGGCCTATCAGACCTGTAAGCTAGATGAGAGCCTATCAACAGAAATAGCCCGAGACTCGGTTTTCAAAACACCCCCGAGTGACTTCCAGCCCTTCCAACTAGATAGGAGGCTGGTCAGCGGGATCTTCTCGGAGTCAATATTCCAAACCACTGCCAAGTGACTTCCAGACCTGCCAGCTAGATAGGAGCCTGGTCAGCGGGATCTTCTCGGGGTCGATCAATACAATAAACTTTTCAGCCTACCACCGAGTGAGCCTTCGGCCCTGACATCTAGTGAGAGCCTGGTCTAACACCCTAAATTTGACAAATAAACTTTTGTCACTATCGCCAGGCTATAGTGGGTATCACCTGGTGTCAATAGCGATAAAGGGTTGAGTCAGCACTCGACTCTCTCGATGCTCTCGACGCTCTCGATGCACTCGACGAACTCGACGAATCGTCGAATGATATTGCCAAGTGTCAAAAATGGATATCGCCGGGCGATAGTGCCACGTGGCGTGAGACATGTGTCGGATTGGATGTTAAGAGGCCATTAAGCGGTGGTTGACCTGGGTCAAAGCGGTCAAAGCGGTTAAGTCGATGCCTCCAAGTGGCGACAGTCGATGTTGCCAGGAGATAGCGCCAAAGTTGACCAGTTAACTCAAATCTTGGCCTTTGCTTCGTTTTGATAGATTAATTGTGTGGTTGGGGTTAGACCCGAGGTCACTTAAGCAGAGGGGTGTGGGATGAGGAGATCATAATTTCCTTCTCACACTCTCTCTTCATTCCATCTTCTCCTTTGAGTGTTCTTGAGAAGAGAACTATGGGGCTAGAGCTAACATGCTGGGCTGAGCTTTATGAAGGTGCTAAAGAGGATTTCCTCATCAGAATCAAGATTTGAAGCTAGGTACGTGGAGAGGAAATCATCGTGCACATTTCCAACCGGATAAAACTCAAATGTCATGGCTCCAAAGAGAACTTCAAGGGTAACGAGTTTCTCCCAGACAAGTGAAGTCCTCAATATGTATACTTGCATGGATCCCCTTACCAAAAGGTGAAAAAGGGTGGATTCCAATGTGTAGATCGGTGTGATCTCCATATTTTCATGCATATAGATCCAGAAATGTAGAGTATGGAATAGGCATGCTATGAGAAGCCCTTCTTGACAAATTAGTCTGGATTGGTGATGTCTTTATGCTTTACATGTCGGAGATGACTCCATGAAGATATGTGTAGGTGTACATGTGAAATTCGGGGTCAAGGGGTGTGTAGTATGCTACATCAAAGTACTGGAGAAATCTCTAGGAAAATACCCAGAAGAAAGTACAATTTGAAGAATTATTACTGTCATCGGGCGACAGTGAGTGTCGTCGGGCATTAGCTTCTAGAAAGCTATTGGGCAGTTGGTCGTTAAGTTAATTACCTCTGAATGACGTAGTCGTTAAGTTAAGTACCTATGAATGAATAATTTAACCGTTAAGTCGTAGACCTCTGAACGGTGGTGATACACGGGAAGGCGTGTACACCGAAAAGGTGCCTTGAGTGCACTGGGCGTGTGGTCGTTGAGCCTACATCTGTGATGAATGGTGCTTAAATTACACATTATAAATGCCACGATATATATATGATGCCTTGTTTGCTTTGTTTTCGACATTTTGGTGGGCCCTTTTGTGCAGGTACGGGAGAGCCAAGTGGGAAGTATCAGGCTAAAGCCCATGTGCTGCAATTGGATGGCCCTGAAGGCCCAAAAGCGAACATTTACTGTTTTAATGTATGGCCGACCTATATGCCGAAGTATGAAACCACTTTTTGTTAAATGAAATAGTTGTGATAAGGCTACGACCGAAACAGGTGTTATATGTATATATATCATTCCTATTGTGCAGTGGACATTCTTGTAATGCATGGGTTCATAAACTAAAATTCTTCCACTAGAATGCTCTGAGTTAGGGTGAGTTCGTAATTGAACTTGTATTTGGAAACAACTAGTAATCTCCTTACCTTTCCGTAGTAAATGGCGTCGGTCCCCGACCAGACCTTCTGTCATATGCTATACGACGGATGGGGGCGTTACAAAAATTGGTATCAGATTCCATTCACAGTCTTGCTTATTCAAATTCGTGGTCGAATTCCTTTTAAGGGGGGGGGGGGGTGATCACGTGTATGTGCGCTACCGTCATAACAATAATAAACCAATTAATGTCCACTTAGGAATGAAAATACACATGTTTGATGAACTTGCATGTTTTTATTATTGCTTTTGGCAATAGTTTTAGTTTCTAAGTTGTATGTTTCACAACTATAGGTGACTAGAAGTGATGCGGGGCATCAAGAACCCCAACGCTCAGCGGAGAGCAATGCGCCAAATGATGTGCAAACACCTCTTCCTTCTACTGAAACTATACGGTTAATTGCTGAAGCCATCATCGTGTTACTTAATACGCAACCCGGAGATCAGGTACAACCTCCTAATCCTGCGGTGGTTTAGGAACCAGTTGGCATGGTTGAACAAATGACGGTAAGATAAGTGGCCATGGAGCCAGTGACCGCTAGGTGGGCGATGGAAGGGCAGTTGAAACACGTGTTGAGTTTCAATCCACCTATGTTTGTGGGTACTAGAACCCAAACACAAGCTGAAGATTGTCTCGCGAGAGTACAGAAAATCTTGACGGCAACTGAGATAGTGGAGTTGCAGAAAGCCTCTATAACTACCTTCTTTCTTAATGGTGAAGTAAAACGTTGCTGGGAGGAACTAGAACAACACCAGTTTGTTGGTCAGTTGTTAGTAGAGATCTCCATGGAAGAGTTTTAGAGGTGCTTTCTAGCACGATATATCCCATCTGTGCAGTAAATCGCGATGGAAAATCAATTTCAAAGGTTAACTCAAGGTGAGAGGTTGCTGGATGACTACTTGCATGAGTTTACCCGATTAGGAAGGTATGCAGGCTCCACGTTAGCAGACGAGGAGCGAAAGACAAACAGGTTCTATGAAGGTTGATGGATGTATTGTGATTGCTTCTCTCAGGACCAATGACTCAGGGTTTTCTTACCTTGATTAATATGGCCCGTTCCCTTGAACTTGATATGAAGCGTGTGCAACGCAAGAATGATTTGGCGGTGAAGAAGCCAGATTTCAAGATACCTAGTTATTCAAAGGCTGGGTACAAACGGTGGAACAAGAAGCCAAAAGCTTCTGCACCGGCTCCTTCTACGTTTACTTAGAGAGAAACTACTGGTAGAGGCCCTATCACATGTTATATATGTGGAAGATGGGTCATAGGGCTAAGGATTATTGGAGTGGCCCTCCAAAAATAGAGAAGAAGACGGGAGCATCTTATGCGGAAAAGGGAAAGTAAGTGATGGAATCAACTGCATCCCAGGCGCAACCCCGAGTCTATAATCTTGGCCAATAGGAGGCCATAAAACCGAGTGATGTTGTTACAGGTATGAGTTATGATTCAGTTATTACTGCTTTCCACACTTAATACCTTGTATATTGCTGTTGATCAATTGTTTGTATTAGGCTTTGTCCTGATAGCGGGCTATCCGGCGAGAGCACTGTTCGATAAAGGGGCTTCACATTCTTTTCTATCTGAGGACTTTGTTAAACATATCAGAGTGCCTTCATTTATACCGACAGATGTAGTGAATGTCTTTCTGCCTAACGGGTGCTTGATGTATGCGGATAAAGCCTGCAGTGTTGAGGTGCGGATAGGAAGCCATGACTTTGGCTTGAAAGCGTCCATACTGACGATCTCGCAGTTCGATGTAATATTTGGTATGGACTGGCTTTCGGAGCAGCATGCCTACATGATTGTAACTCTAAGGAAGTCCTACTAGGGCAAAATACTGAACGTGTTACGAAATTTGCGGGTATACGAGGAGTGGGCAAGATGTTGAAATCTTCAATTCAAGTAGTCAAAGCAGTTCAGAAAGGCGCAAAAATGTTTTTCACGCTATTGGAGGCTATTGAGCCAAAGCCCAGTATAGGAGACATTCCTGTAGTATCGGAGTTCACAGATGTCTTTCCTAAGGATCTACCTTGGCTTCCACCCCAGCGTGAAATTGACTTCTCTATTGAGTTGGTGCCAGGTTCAAAACCTATAGCTCGCTCACAGTATAGAGAGGCGCCAAATTAATTGGCAGAACTGAAGGTTCAGTCACAAGAGCTGCTAGAGCAAGGCTTTATACGTCTGAGTATGTCACCGTGGAGTACACCAGTGCTATTTATGAAAAAGAAGGACGAGAGCTTGCGTTTATGTATAGATTATCGTGATTTGAGTAAGCTGATAGAAAAGAATAAATATCTGATTCCTTGAATCGATGATTTATTTGATCAGCTGGTTGGGTCAACTGTCAACTTGAAGTTGGATTTAAAGTCTAGCTATTGGCAGTTGCGGATCCAGGAGAGTGATATCCCCAAGAATGCATTTGGAACACGTTATGGGCATTATGAGTTTATAGTGATGCCTTTTGGACTCATGAATGCGCCATCAGTCTTTATTTATCCAATGCACATGACTTTTAGAGAGTATCTGGACCTGTTTGTGATCGTCTTCATTGACGACATACTGTTATACTCTTAGTCTGAAGAAGAGCATGCGAAACATTTGAGAATGGTTTTGCACACACTAAGAGGGAATCACCTTTATGACATGTTCTCAAAATTCAAGTTTTGGTTATCTTCGGTGGCTTTTCTAGGTCATGTCGTAAGTGGAGAGGGTATTGTTGTGGACCCGATAAAGGTTGCTGCAATACGAGAGCGACCTGTACTTACTTCAGCAGCGAAAGTCAAGAGTTTCTTAGGACTTGTCGGCTATTATAGGCGCTTCGTAGAGGGCTTTTTGAAGATTGCTATACCTCTCACGACATTGACTAGATAGAATCCAAAGTTCATTTGGTCGCTGGAGTGCGAGAAAGCTTTCGAAGAATTGAAGGGTCGACTGACCACATCGCCAATATTATGTTCGCCATGTGGTTCAGAAGGCTTTGAGATCTATATTGATGAATCTAGGAGCGGCTTAGGCTGCATTCTTTTGCAATATGGGCAAGTGATTATTTATGGCTCTCGCCAACTTAAAGTACATGAGAGGAATTATCCGATTCACGATCTTGAATTGTCGGTCGTGATATTCGCTCTTAAATTTTGGCGACAATATGTTTATGGCATGAAGATTGATATCTTTACGGACCATCAAATCCTAAAGTATTTCATACATCAAAAAGATCTCAATATGCGACAGCGGAGGTGGATGGAGTTCCTTGGGGACTACACCTTCGAAATTCATTACACTCCAGGGAAGGGGAATGTTGTCGCTAATGCGCAGAGTCGCAAGACTCCAACACGAGCAAACTGGTTACAAATGCATGATGAGCATCTAATTCGTGAGTTGGAAGGGCTGGATATATCTTGTGTTGACAAAAGTATGAGCGAGTAAGTATGCTTGAGCATGACGGAGGTGCAATAAGACCTTGCAGATAGAATTCGTAGAGCTTTGGAACTAGACGAAAGCATGAAATGTTATATGACAGAGTTAAAGGATGGGTCAAATTCCCAGTTCTCTCTAAACGACGGTCTTTTTCGAAAAGACGGTCGGTTGTGCGTCCCTAAAGTTGGTACATTACGGGAGGAGTTGATGTACGAGGCATATTTTACAAAGTACTCAATCCACCCAGGGAGCACAAAATGTTCAAAGATATGAAGAAATTGTTTTGGTGGCCAGGCATGAAAATAACATCGCACATTATGTGGCGAAGTGTCAAACTTGCGCCTTCGTGAAGGCTGAGTGCTAGAGGCCAGGGGAATTCTTGAAGTCTTTGCCTATTCTAGAGTGGAAGTTCGACGACATATCCATGGATTTTGTGCATGGGCTACCGAGATCTCCGAAAGTAAACTACGCCATCTGGGTGGTTGTTGATTGGTTAACTAAAGTGTCACACTTCATTCCAAATAGGAAGGACGATTCGGCGGAAAAACTAGCTAAACTATATGTAGATAATATAGTACGACTGCACGGTGTGCCCCGTAGCATCGTAAGTGATCGAGACAGGCGTTTTACTTCTAATGATTGGAGGCTAATCAACCAACTGTTGGGTACCAAGTTAAAGTTCAGTACGACCGTTCATCTGCAAACGGATGGTCAGACCGATAGGACCAACAGAATTATGGAGGACATGCTCCAAATGTGCGCCCTGGATTTCGGAAAGAGGTGGGAAGACCATCTCTATATGATAGAGTTCGCCTACAACAATAACTACCAAGCTAGCATACAAATGGCGCTCTTTGAAGCTTTATACAGTAGGAAATGCCTTATACCGTTAGCTTGGGCGGAAATAGGCGAGTAAAAGCTCTATAAACGTAAAGAGATCGAAGATGCAAATTCGACCATCTATACTATTTGAGAGCGGCTATTTAAATCCCAAGATAGGCAGGCAAAATACTACAACGCCAAGCACCGAAACATGGAGTTTGTAGTGGGCGTTTGGGTATACTTGAAAATAAAGCCATTCAAAGGCGTATCTAGGATTCAGCACTTGAAAAAGCCGAGTCCAAGGTATCTTGGCCCGTTTGAGGTGGTGGAATGAGTTGGAAAGGCCTCCTATCGATTAGCTCTGTCAACGGAGCAAAGTGGTTTGCTTGATGTGTTTCACATATCGGTGTTGCACATAGATGTGAAAGAGCCAACGCAAGTGATTGTAGATGATCGAGTACCAGTCGAAATTGGGCTAACGACGAAAGTCAAGCCTATTCGGATCGAGGATACGGCGATCAAGCAACTGCGGAGCAAGACAATTAGGATGGTCAAAGTCCGGTGGGACAACTGTGGCAGTGAAGAGTTGACATGGGAGCAAGATCAAAACATGCGCGAGGAATATTACGAGTTGTTTGTGTAACATTGTTGTAACAATATTTTTATGAATAAAACGTTTGTTGTGACATTTAAGTTGTTGTCTTTATTATAACTGTGTGTAAATTTCGGGTCGAAATTTCTGTAAGGAGGAGAGGGTTGTAACACCCAAAATTTCACAGCAAAACTTTTGTCACTATCGCCGGGCGATGGTGGGTATCGCCTGGTGGCGATAGTGATAAAGCATTATGTCGATACTCGACGCTCTCGATGCTCTCGACGCTCTCGACGCTCTCGATGCACTCGACGAATCGTCAAATGATATCCCCAAGTAGCGACAGTGGATATCGCTGGGCTATAGTGCCATATTGCGTGAGACATGTGCTGGATTGGCTGTTAAGCGTCCAATAAGCGGTTGTTGACCTGGGTCAAAGCGGTTAAGTCGATGTCGCTCAGTGGAGATAGTCGATGTCGTCAGGCGATAACGCAAAAGTTGTCCAGTAAACTCAAATCTTGGCCTTTGCTTCGTTTTGATGGATTAATGGTGTGGTTGGGGTTAAACCCGAGGTCACTTAAGCAGAGGGGTGTGGTATAAGGAGATCATAATTTCCTTCTCACACTCTCTCTTCATTCCATATTCTCCTTTTGAGTGTTCTTGAGAAGAGAACGAAGGGGCTGGAGCTAAGGTGTCGGGCTGAGCTTTGTGAAGGTGCTGAAGAGGATTCCCTCATCGGAATCAAGATCTGAAGCTAGGTCCGTGGAGAGGAATCATCGTGCGCATTTCCAACCGGATAGAAATCAAATGCCATGGCTCCAAAGAGAACTACAAGGGTAACGAGTTTCTCCCGGACAAGTGAAGTCCTCAATATGCATACTTGCATGGATCCCCTCACCAAAAGGTGAAAAAGGGTGGATTCCAATGGGTAGATCTGTTTGATCTCCATATATTCCTGTATAGATCCGGAAATGTACAGTACAGAATGGGCATGCTGTGAGAAGCCCATCTAGATAAGTTGGTCTGGATTGGTGATGTCATTATGCTTTGCGTGCCTGAGAAGACTCTGTAAAGATACATGTAGGTGTACATGTGAAATTTGGGGTCAAGGAGTGTGTAGGATGCTGCATCAAAGTATTGGAGAAATCTCTAGGAAAATACCCAGAAGAAAGTATAATTCGGAGAATTGTTACTGTCGCCGGGCGACAGTGAGTGTCACAGGGCGTTAGCTTCCAGAAAGCTAAAATGTTATTTGTCCTGTCTCTATGAGACTTGGGGGTCAATGTATGAGAAATTGAGAGCTTTGATAGCCCAGTAATGGTGGGTGCCATCCTGAAATGGACGAAGCCATGTGGCTTTACTTTGCCATCAAGTTAAATACCTCTGAATGACTGAGTCGTTAAGTTAAGTAACTCTGAATGGGCAGTTGGTCGTTAAGTTAATTGCCTCTGAACAACGTTGTCGTCAAGTTTAGGACCTCTTAACGACAAAGTTAACCGTTAAGTCATGGACCTCTGAACGATGGTGATACATGGGAAGTTGTGTACACCAAAAAGGTGCCCTGAGTGCACGGGGCGTATGGTCATTGAGCCTACGTCTGTGGTGAATGGTGCTTAAATTGCACATTATAAATGCCACGATATATATATGATGCCTTGTTTGCAGGGATGGAGAAATGCCGCCCCGAGTAAGGGGGGATCGTTATAAATGGGTCAGCAAAATGCTGACCATTGTTTTGTTTGCAACATTTTTGTGTTCCCTTTTGTGCAGGTGCTGGAGAGCCAAGTGGGATGTAGCAGGCTGAAGCCCATGTACTGCAATTGGCTGGCCCTGAAGGCCCAAAAGCGAACATTTACTGTTTTAATGTGTAGCTGGCCTGCGTGCCGAAGTATGAAATTATTTTTTGTTAAATGAAACAGTTGTGATAAGGCTATGATCGAAACATGTGTTAAATGTATATATATATATCATTCCTATTGTGCAGTGGGCATTCTTGTAATGTATGGGTTCATAAACTAAAATGCTTCCACTTGATTTCTCTGAGTTAGGGTGCATTCATAATTGAACTTGGATTTGGAAACAACTAGTAATCTCCTTACCTGTCTGTAGTATATGGCGTCGGTCCCTGGTCGGACCTTCTGTCATTTTCTATACAACGAATGAGGGCGTTACATGGTCAGTGGGTCTGCTTGGGGTAGATCAATACCATAAACTTTTCAGCCTACCACCAAGTGAGCCTTCAACCATGCTAGCTAATGAGAGCCTAGTCAGCGGGTCTTCTTGGGGCCAACGTTTTAAACCACTGCTGAGTGACTTCCAGACCTGGTAGCTAAATAGGAGCCAGGTCAGTGGGATCTTCTCGGGGTCGATCAATTCCATAAACTTTTCAGCTTGCCACTGAGTGAGCCTTCGACCCTGATAGCTAATGAGAGCCTGGTCAGCGGGTCTGCTCGGGGACAACATTTTAAACCACCGCCGAGTGACATCCAGACCTGCCAACTAGATAGGAGCCTGGTCAGCGGGATCTTCTTGGGGTCGATCAATATCATAAACTTTTTAGCCTGCCACCGAGTGAGCCTTCGACCCTGCCAGCTAATGAGAGCCTGGTCAGCGGGTCAGCTCGGGGCAAACGTTTTATCGTCGCTTTATTATGAGAGTACTTCAGCTCAGAGAAAAATGTGTTTTAAACATTTTTCACAAAAAATACACCATCTTGTTCAATTCATGGATAGAAACGCTTTAGGTCATCACCATTCCAAGTGTGACCTATGGACACCCCCTCCACATTCTGGAGGCAGTATCCTCCCGAACCTATGGCCTTTTCGACTATGTAAGGACCCTACTAATTAGGATTGAACTTCCCCATGGCCGCCGACCTTCCTGCTGCGTCAACTTTTTTTAAGACCAGATCCCCTTCCGCGAACTGCTTGATTCTGACATGCTTTTCAAAGTATTTGGCCATCAGCCATTTGATCTCCTCCTTCCTGACAATTACCGTGTCTCAAAGTTCTTCTATCATATCCAATGAGAGCCGCAACTCCCCTTTGTTTTCAGCCCTCCATTCTTCATCCCCTTCCTTGGCGGCTGTCACCCGCGGCGACCTGACCTCGAACTCCACGGGTAGGACCGCTTCACAACCATGAGAAAGCTTGAAGGGGGTCTCTCCAGTGGCCGTGTTGGAGGTTGTCCGTAGAGCCCATATAACCGAGGGAAGCTTCTCTACCCAACTCCCCTTCAGGTTCTCCACCTTCTTTTTAGCAGATTAACAATGATTTTATTCGCCGCCACCACCTGGTCGTTGCTCTGGGTGTGGTGGGCGGAGGCAAACCTGAGGTCTATCCCCAGCTGAGTATGGAAGCTAATGAACTATTCACTAGCAAAGTAGGGTCAGTTGTCAGTGACTATGGCCTGTGGGAGCCCATGCCGACATACGATTTCCCCCCAAATGAAATTACGGAGGACTTGGGTGGTCACCTTGGCCAAAGCCTTGACCTCCAGCCATTTTGAGAAGTAATCAATCATGACCTAAAGGAACTTCCTCTGCCCACTCGCCTTGGGAAAAGGCCCAACCAAATCCATCACGGAGCTTACGGTCTCAGCCCCCACTTCTAGGTACAAAATCAGGTCCTCCCCCTCCTTCGGTCCCTGAAGGAGCGGTACTCGGGAGAGTTGACCCTTCAATGTGCGGAAACTTTTTCAGCAAGAGTTGGAGTGGAGCATATAGCTGAAAATTTTGACACCTCCTTGCGAATTCTGCCACATCTTTCCTTAGAGATGGACAAGAGTATCCCTGTCGGACCACCCTTGCTTCCAAGGTCCAGCCTTTCGAGTGGCTCCTGCACTCGCCAGAGTGCACTTCTCCCAGGATCTTTGGAATTTCCTCATCCGTTACACACCAGGCCAGGAGCCTCGAAAGTGTCTTTCGGTGCAACCTTACTTCATGCATCAGATAAAGAGCTGATTTTTCCTGAAGTGCTTGCCATCCTTGACCTCCTTCGGGAGCGTGCCTGTAATTAGAAAAGCCGTGAAGGGATCTACCCATGAGGGGCGCCGATCCACTTCCATCAATTCACCCTCTTCGATTCCTGGGTGAAACTGTTCTGTCAGAGTACCTCCGACCCAGGGGTCCGAACTTGGCCAACCGATCAGTTGCGGTATTCTCCCCCCGGGGAACATGCTGAATGGAGAACGTTCGAAACCCCCCAATGATCCCCTTCATCTTGGTCAAGTACTTTGTAAGGGTATACTCCCTTTGCTTGTACTCACCCTTAATTTGTTGTGCCACCACCAATGAGTTAGTGAACAACTCCAAGTCCTGAACCCCCTACTATTTGGCCAGGCATAGCCCTGCTATCACAGCCTTAAACTCTGCCTAGTTGTTAGTGACTGGGAAGTGTAAGACCACGACCTGTTCTATTGTGGCCCCCTATGGGATTACCAACACTACCCCGCATCCTAGATAATGCATCCCCGAAGCTCCGTCTACCAACATCTTCCAGGCAACCTTCTGCCTTGGCCTCTCTCCCTCGACCTCGATGACATAATCAGCTAAGAAGTAAGCTACCGACTGTGCCTTGATCGAGAGCCGTGGTAAAAGGAGATGTCAAACTCACTCACCTCCATGGACCATTTGGCCAACCGTCCCAAGTGCTCCACTCCTTCAAAGATCTTGCGCAGAGGATGGTCCATCACCACCTTGATCGAATGGACCTTAAAGTATGGCCTAAGCTTCCTAGCTTAGAAGATTAAAAAGAAGGCCAACTTTTCCAGGATGGGGTAACAAAGTTCCGTCTTCTTCAAGATCCTATTGACGTAGTAGATGGGAAACTGCTTCTTTAACTCTTTCCTGACCAATACGGAGCTTACAGTCTCAGCCCCCACTTCTAGGTACAAAATCAGGTCCTCCCCCTCCTTCGGTCCCTGAAGGAGCGGCACTCGGGAGAGTTGACCCTTCAATGTGCGGAAAGCCTCTTCACATTCCTTCGTCCACTCGAATCTCTGATTTCCTCGTAGCACCCTGAAGAAGGGTGAGCACTTCTCCCCAACCCGGGAGAGAAACCTGCTTATCTCGGCGAGCTTGCCCATTAGGCGCTGAAGCTCTTTGGTGTTAGGTGGTGACTCCAGCTCCATTATAGTTTTTACCTTGTTCGAGTTAGGCTCCACCCCTGCAGGAGTTAGAAGGTGACCTAGGAACTTTCCTCGGCTTGTGTTGGGTCCATTGATCCCAATGTCCTAAATTTGTAAGATGCCAAACAGGTCAATATTATACACATAGTTATATTTGATGTATGTTTAAGTTCATGCAAACAGGTTGGTCTTTGTCACAATGATTGGACATATAGTTCAAGAGACAATGACAGGTGGACTCAAAGTGATAGACCGGAAATTTAGGAAAATGCCTAAGTCTAAAAGCGTTGAGTGAGACAAGCTCACTCAATGACGTACAACTAATAGCGCTGAGAGAAGGCTGACAGTCAACGCTTACTGTATTGAAAAGGCAGAAATGTGGCTAACTCCACAAGCATTGAATGAGGTCAAGTCACTCAACGCCATTTAGCCAGAATCGGTAAGTCAAGGATAGCATGTCAAAGCCAAAGAAGTGGAAGATAGAAAATCGACTAAGTCCAGAAACATTGAGTGAAGCTTCATCACTCAACACCATGCTGAGTTTGTCGATTCAAAACTTCAACAAGAAGGCAAGATTGCAGAAATTCAGGCTAAGTATAAAAGTATTCAGTGAAGCTTATACACTCAGCGCTCTCAATGCCATCAGACAGAAAGCTAAAGAATATGGATAATGCCAAAAGCATTGAGTGAGGCATATACACTCAACGCTCTCAATGCTTTTAAGCAGAAAGGGCAAAAGAATGTGGCCAAGGCAAAAAGCATTGAGTGAGGCATATACACTCAATGTTCTCAACGCCTAGTAGAGCTGAAATATTTCCAAGTCCAGATTCATTGAGTATGACCTATTCACTCAACGCCACTCAATGCCTAGCAGAGCTGAAGAAAATTCTAAGTCTAGAATCATTGAGTATTGCTTATCCACTTTTCGTCGAACTGAGTTCAGAGTTTTTCAAACTCAGCTTTCACTTGTTCGTCGACCTGAGGATTTATAGAATGATGATTGATTTCGTCGAGCTGAGCTCTTGGTTCGTCGAACTGAGGTTTGAGTTCGTCGAACTGAGGATTTCTAAAATGATGCTTGATTTCATACAACAGAGCTCTGGGTTTGTCGAATTGAGTATTGAGTTCGTCGAACTGAGGATTTCTAAAATGATGCTTGATTTTTCTAAGTCCAGAATGATGCTGACGTCAACAAGTCAACAAGTCAACAAATTTCAGATTCCTTATTTAAATGCTACAAATCAACATTAACGTTTCCGTAAGTCAACAGTGAATCTCAATTTGATTAAGCTGAGGTTTTAACCACCGTTAAAACTGTGACACATGTCAATCATCCCACAAATCGACAGGATTATAAATAGCAGCTGAGATCGAGATCAAATCAATTTTCCTATTAACATTCAGAAAATGAGAAGCCAGAGTTTGTCATCTTCATCAGCCATTGTTACAGAACGAAGAACTTAAAATTTATAAATCTGAAGGGTTTTTGAGTTCACTTGTGTAATCAACATCTGCTACAACAAGTACAGAGGATCTCTCTGAGGAAGACGAATCAGTCTAGGCAAGCCCTAGCTGAAGTTGATTCACGATCCAAGTCGAACCAAATATGAAGATCTTTCTATGGATCATTGAAGAAGAAGAAGATATCTGTATAGAGTTTTCTCTGGACAGAAGGAGAGGCAGAGCAATTCATTTCCTGCCAATAAAGGTTAGCTGATTGAAGACATTCATTCTTAATCTTCCCCCTTAGTAAGCAAGAACACGATACAGGTCCTGAGGAACTTCTAGCACAAGCCGCGGATAGAAGAAGATTGTCATTCTTGTTGCTGGGATGCAGATAGGGCTGAGATTTACTTAGCCTAGGAAGAAATTAACTCAGAGAATAATTTCTCTTGAGTCAAATCAATAACTCTTTCAAAATCAGTGGATTTGTGATAGATTTGTGTTGAGGCCTAGATTGATTAGGCTGTGTGAGAGATCTTTGAGATCTTATTGTAAAGCCTAAATTATAAAGGTTATGAGAAGGATCTGTGAGATTTGTGTTAGGGCCGTGGGCCTGTGATTGGATCCCTATGTGGATCGGTGTGGGGCTGTTTCTCCCAGCCCGTGTAAAGGGAATTTGTGTCTGTGTTTGGTTGTCAGGAGATTACTGTATGGAGGGCTATGAGCCAGTGTTGTAAGTCTCAGTGGAGACTGACTGATCCGGTAGGATCTTGCTGTAATCTTTGAGGAGCCATAGTTTTTGGAGAAGATCCTTATCTAAAACACTGTTAGAAAGGCAGAGAGGGACAATGGATGTACCCATACATTGGGGAACCACTATAAAAATCTGGTGTGCTGTGTCTTGTGTTTTGTTATGCTGATTATTGTGTTCTTAAAAAATAAATTAAGTATACACAGTAGGACATAAGTCATAGAATATTTTAAAGAACCTTAAAAGACTACAATAACCTATTAACCCATACCCTCTAGGTGATTAGCTACCCATGTAATCAAAGACTTTCAAGTGGTATCAGAGGGAGGTTACTCAAGAAAAGACTTAATAGTCTAAGGAGATCTCCAGGGTAGATGTCAGAAGGTTAAGATGGGTTCAGGATAGAATCAAAAAGAGCTTGGATCCATGAAACTTCCTCTCTACAGGAAGGATAATTTTTGGCATACAGAAAGAAAAGGTCAGATTGTTCATGGAAGCATCTGATCCTAGGATCTACATCACAGTTCAAGAAGGACCCTTCATCCCAATGAAGACATCTATCCTTGATGCAAATATTTAGACTCAAAAGAATTATATTGAAATTACTAAGGATGAAGTCATCTTAGCAACAATGGATAAGAGGGCACAAAACATCATTGTTAGTGCCATTGATGACTCGACCTTTCAAAACCTGGTGCACTGCAAGACCTCAAAGGAAATATGGGATGTAACACCCCAAAAATCTCAAAAATGGATTTGAGGTGCAGGTTGGTTTACACGACCTGGGACACGGGCGTGTCCCAGGGCGTGTCGGGGGTACACGGCCTGGGACACGGGCGTGTCCCAGGGCGTGTCGGGGGTATACGGCCTGGGACACGGGCGTGTCACTCAAATAAAATGTGATCTGAGTCAGAAGATTACACGGACTGTAACCAAGCCTTGTACACGGCCGTGTTAGGTTGGACACGGGCGTGTCCGATGTCGTGTGCCTGCCCGTGTTCTGGTAAAGTTCAGTCGGTACGAATACCGCGTGTGCCGCTTAAGGGTACACGGCCTGTGACACGGGCGTGTCACAGGCCGTGTCAGCCAAAAAAGTGAGTTTTTGGGCAAATCGTGGCCGTTCAGATTTCTCTCTTTGGATCCAAGGGCTCAGGTGATTCCTGGCTGGATTAAATCAGTAGAGGCTGAGGAAGAATTCATTCTTCATTTGATTAAGGAAGAGAGAAAGAGAGAGGAGGAAGAAGGAGGAGGAGATCAAGCCACCGGCGGAGTTCCCGTGGTCCGATTCGTGATCCGAAGCCGGCATTGTGAAGGCAAAGCTGTTGCGGTTCTTTCTCACCGGCTAGTTTGCGATGGCTCCCAAGAGATCGACAAGGGTAACGATCTCCCTTCTTGGACATGTGAAGTCCTTCTTTTCTGCATTGCATAGGGAAAACCCTTCCCCGCGAGTGTGCGGTGGGTTGTGGTGTCCCTTGGGGTAGATATGTGAAGTCCCCCTTGTTAGAGTCCGGAATTGGAGTACGGATCTAGGCATGCTGTGTGAAGCCCATATGGACATGGTCTGGATTGGTGATGCTTGTTTGCATATCGGAGAAGGCTCCGTGAGTATGGCTTGTGTTGCCTTGTGCCTACCTGTTGGCTTGGTGCAACAGGAAGTACTGGATGAAGTTCAAGAAATGAAGAGGGTTGGATGCAACTCTTGTGGCAGTGCATTGCCACTTTGTGTGCGGTTGAGCCGTTGGGTTGCAACTCGATGAAAAGGCAGATTGCCGAACAGGAAAGGTGAAACCGACCCGCGCCTATAAATTGCCATGGATACTTCCGTATTCGAGGTGGCACGGCGACTTGAGCAACGGGGGGTGGCTGATCCGTACCTGCGTTAGGTCCGTCCGACTTGGAAGCCTGGTTATAGGTTTTATTGGAGCGCCTAATGAGAGTCTTAGGCCCGCGCGCCGGAAAGACTAGAATGCTCAAATACCGTGTAGACGGTGGTGTTGACCCTGGTATTCCGGTACACCAAGAATGTGCCCTGAGTGCACGGACTGTCGGGCTGTGTGGCCGATAGTTGTGATGGCTTGAATGTGCCTGCGCGCACATAGTTGCTATATGATGATGCCATGCTATGCAGGGAAAGAATGCTAATGCCCCGAGAAAGGGGTAGGATTGTTATAATTGGGTCAGCTGAATGTTGACCGTTGCATTATTTGCCATCGGTTGGGTGGATTGTCCCTATGCAGGTGCTGGAGAGCCAAGTGGTAAGTGAAGGGCTGAAGCCCTACTGCTGTTGCTGCTGCTGCGGCTAGCCCTTGAAGGCTAAGCGAATGTTTTTGCTTTTTTTCTTTTACTCATGTATGGCCGGCCTGCGCGCCGAGGTTTGGAAACCATACGATGTGGGAAGAGGAACTGTAAGGCCTTAAGGCCAAACTCTATGTATTTTTTGTACGTTCCGTGGCTATATATATAAAGGTGGTTTATATATTGGACATTCCTGATCAGAGTTCAAATTACAACTTAAAGCTTCCGCTAGAATGCTCTGAGTTAGGATTCGTGTATGGTTTGGTATTATCCTGTGACCTCACCGTCTGTTTGTGGCATATAGTGTGGGGCCCCGGCCGGACCTTCTACTATACGTCATTTAACGGATGGGGTCGTTACATTTTGGTATCAGCTTCGTTTTGTCTTCCTCTATCGAATTCGTGGACGAATTCTTTTATGGGGTGGCGAGCGCGTGTTTATGCGCCTTGCTGTAACGCTAATGAACTCTGGAATGTCCACTAAGGAATGTACAAAATCTTGTTTGAGGAATCTGCGCGTTCCTTTTTGTGTTGTTTTGCTTGCATACGTTCGCTAATGTGTGTCTTGTCCACCTATAGGTGACGCGTAGTGGTGCTGGGCAGTCTGAGCCCCAGCGCTCTGATGAGAGTGCGGCACCAGCTGAGGTACCAACCCCTCCTCCATCTGCGGAAACTGTTCGCTTAGTTGCTGAGGCTCTATTTGCCATGATTCAGCCGACCAGGCAAGCGCAGCCGGCAGTAGTGCCAGTTCGTGTTGATGTAAGACCCGAGCCGGTTGAGGCTATTGATCCACAAGCAGCTGACCGACAGTTGAAGCAATTCATGAGCTTCAGTCCGCCTACGTTTACGGGAATGGGATCCCCAACGCCGGCAGAAGATTGGTTATCGCGTGTCAAGCGGATACTGACAGCGATCAGGGCGGAGGAAACTCTAAAGGTCACCTTGGCCACCTTCATGCTTGAAGGAGAGGCGCGGTTGTGGTGGGACGAGGTTGAGGTACACCATTTGGCGGGCAGGCAATTAACGCAAGTATTGATTGAGGAGTTCTCTCGGATATTTCTGGCAAAGCATGTCCCAGCGGCGCAACGCATTGCTATGGAAAATGAGTTCCAACGATTAAAGCAAGGAGAAGATAGCGTGGATATCTACTTGCATGAGTTTACTAGGTTGGGACGGTATGCGGGAACAATCTTCGCGGATGACCAAAGGAAAACGAATCGGTTCTATGAAGGATTGCGGGATGAGTTGAGATTCTTGCTTTCGAGTTCAGTAAACCAAGGGTTTCAGGCGTTGGTTGATACTGCGTGTGCGTTGGAGAAGGACATGCGGCGGGTGCAAGGGAACAAGGGCTTGGTTGTGTCAAAGCCAGAGGTTCAAGCACCTCACCCTAGCAAATCATTCTACCAGAAGAGAGGGGGCAAGAGGTCCAAGCCGTCTGGGCAAGTGACTACGACCGTTGTGTCGGGGGCGACATCAAGGCCGGATTCTCGTACAAGCTATAACTGTGGCCGGGTGGGGCATATAGCTCGTGACTGTCGGGTTGTTCAGCCCAAAGGGGAAAAGAAGACGGGTGCGTCTTATGCTGAGAAGGGCAAAGCGGTGGTTGATTCCTCTGCGTCCCAGGCACAGCCCCGAATCTATCAGCTTGGCCAACAGGAAGCGATTAAG